>JAVYIG010005077.1:0-145223 GCA_035222895.1 Strongylocentrotus droebachiensis | reverse complement strand
CCATGCACAAATCGCGTGACCGATTTCTAATCGGCGCGACCGAATTCTGGGCAGAAAAATGCTCCGTCTTCTTTGGGAAGTATTTTGCTTATCATTATTCCATATTTTAAGTGACTATAAAATCCTGTTAGAGGAATAAATTTCTTTTCTTTTGATGGGTAGATTGTCAAATAAAAGAGGTAAGAATTCAAAATATTAGTGATTTCCTCTTAAGTGACCGAATACTGGGCACTCTACCACTCCAGCAAAGCATAGAGAGTCATAGACCAAAAGCTTCAGTCTCTCTAATCGTCGGTTGTCCACTGAGACTACGTCTGGCTCCACTAGACCTCCGATTATAGTGACTGAAGATTGTCCTATCGGGACTGTACGGAACCAATGGTTCGGTTCGGTAGGACCGCGATGAATGAGATATGCAACGAGATTTTCACTCTTTACATCCTCATACATGCTGCAATATTACAATCATTAGAGTCCAATTAAAAATAACATATATATAGCTTATTTGACTTACGATAGCTTGCTCATTTATACCCTTTTCACATCTATTTTTCTTAACCCCGGACTATCCTTAACCCCATACTATCCTTAACCCCATACTATTTTTTTTGCTGTTCACATCTATTTTCTTAACCCCGGACTATGTGCTTAGCCGGGGTTAAGAAATTTCATGCGATTCACACTACGTTCGCCTTAGCCCCGGACTATTCGATAGCTCATGAATATTAATGCTTTTGCTACCGCGCATGCGCCTTTCGACTAAATGAAGGGGAAAAACCCGCGCGCTAAATTCAATATAAATATAAATTCAATTCCGATCGATCGGAATTGGAAGTAGTTCCTGACCGTGCCATCCAGCTGCTGCTGGACCTCCCCCTCTGCCCACAGACTCAGGAAAAACCTGATTTCAACATCTTCCCAATTGGTCCTTCTGATGGGTAAAGCCGTCATTCCGGTGTAAATACAATTAAAATCAGGAGACAATCAATGCAACAATTGAACTATAATCAATATCGGTCAACGAACTCTTTGCTTGTGGTAAAAAGACCAACAATATACAGTACGGTACGTAATAATTTTAGCTCGCTCGTGTTGTGTTATCCAGCCTTGCGCAAAGCGTTTTCCCTTTATTATTTTACCGATACAAATCAATTACCCATTTTTCATCCAATTCACTTGATAAATTTACCTACGTAAATATGACTGATAATGATAAATGCAATAAAAAATTATGAGCTACATGTTCTTTCACTATTTTTTTAAATCAATTTTATAATAAAGATTTTTTCATAATGACCTCTGCCTCGTAAAAGACTAAACGTCAATACAGAGAGCATGCATGCGTAACGTGAACTGCATGCATGCGTAACGTGAACTGCATGCATAGCGCGCGATAAATGCAAATTCACGACCACACGACCACGCTGTCTGTGATTGGCTGTTGCTTAGCCCCGCTTCTCCTTAGCCCCGCTTCTCCTTAGCCCGGTTCGGATTCACACTACGCAGCTTAGCACCACAATTGCCCGGCTAACCCCGCAATTGCCCGGCTAACCCTGCTATTTTGCAGGGCCAGATAGTCCCGTACTATTTGTGGGGTTAGCCCACTTTGGCAAAACGTAATGTGAACAGAAAGCCGGCTAAAATTACCCCGGGTAATTGGTGGGGCTAAGGAAGGAATTGGTGGGGCTAAGAGCCCCCTTAGCCCCACCTATTTCCCGGGGTTAAGCAATATTTGGTAGATGTGAAAAGGGTATTAGATCCTCAATTAATGATTAATCCAAGAAAGTCTTGTAGTCAACTAACTCCGTTGTCAGCCATCTTGGTTTTAGTTGATGAATATTCATTTTTTCTTTTCGAACGTCCAATAGCTAACGTAGCTACGTACGAGTCAGCCCGGCTTGACCATCGAATACCCACGAAACGAGTGCTCTGATTGGCCATTGGCTATGTTTTGGTAGGTTGACCAGGAAATATATCGGCCGCAGGGTCATATTATACAGTTATTGACTGGCAGGGGGTGTAATATAACATTATTTGGACCGCTGAAGGGAGTTATATTTCCCAAGTGGTTATATTTTCCCGAAGCGCGCAGCGCTGAGGGAAAATATGGTCACGAGGGGAAATATAACTCCCTTCAGGTCCAAAGAATGTTATATACCCCCTGCCAGTCAATAACTGTTATATTAGATAGCCCGTTTTTGTGGGGGGGGGGGGGGGGTCCAAAAATTGCCCGAAAAAAAGTCTCCTTTTTTTTCCGGAAATTACGGAAAAGTAATCTGTCGAGAAAGTTCAAGAAAGAAAAAAAACCTTACAAAAAAAAAAATTATAAAAAATTTTGGGTGGAAAAAAAAAAAAAAAAAAATAAATCGAAAAAAAAATTCTTACCCAAAAAAGCATTTTTTTGGAAAAAAAAGAAAAAAAAAAAAAATTACCCCAAAAAGCATTTTTGGGGAAAAAAAGAAAATGTGGAAAAAAAATTTCAAGGGAAAAAAAAAATTCATGAAAAGAAAAAATTGAAAAAATTAAATGACCCTCGGTAATGGTGTTATGTGTGTAATTGGTGACATGCAGTCCTCAAGAGGGCGACATGCATTGATTAAAAATATATTCATTTCACCAGCCGGTTAATATAACACCGAAAAGTGACCGGCCAGAAAAATATAACAATTTGGATCCTCACAATTGATATCACGTGACGAGCTCTGGACCAATCACATCTCGGTATCTGTCTAAGCTATCTAATATAGCTCTATGTTCGAGCGCATGAATGTACTGTTTCACAGTTCTGAGATACAAATTGGATAATTCATATAAGTAAGTCCGTAAATTATGCATTTAATATTAAGTTATCAAATTTTGATAACTGTAATTGGGATATAGACATACCCAACCTAATTTACATCTGATTTAGAAATCAGAAAATTAGATCTAAATAAAGAAAATCGGAGAGAAAATGTCGTGAACGAAAAGATGTTCATCGCTGGCCCCCACGGTACGAGATCTCTGTTCCACCGTCTGTACCGGTATATGGGGAATGTCAACAAATGTCAGTTTTATTAAAGAAATGACCCATATCAAACGGTTATTTCTGTCTAAGAGAGTCAATGCTAATGCGTATTGACCTCTAGCACTGCATGCTTGCTCTGAGGCAGGTATTATTATACCCATACACAAATACACACACCACACAAAATCGCATAGACTGTACATAATGATGTGGATGCAGCTGTAAGCAAAGTTTGACACTAGACTTACAATTTGAATTTTTAAATTATTCTTTTTAACATCAGTAAGTTAAAAAAAAGGAATTTTACTGCTATTTAGGTGTCATCAATTGTCACTAAAGTACTGATTTTTAGTGAAATTAGTTGAGTTTTGTACAGGGGTGTTTGAAATGTTGAGAATCAAAAGCACAGCTTTTACTAGTCTACACAGCCAGGATAGTGATGCTCCTATGTGTGATTTAGATCTAGACGTAGGCCTAGATCTAGACTACATCTAACATTTTTATTTTTAAATTTTAGATAGAACTAGGCCTACATTAGATCTAAATCTAGAATCTAGGTCTAGAATCACACATACATACATAGGGAGGCCAATACCAAATTCTAATTTTTTAATTACTCATTTATTTATGATAAAACAAAGTTTAAAAGAAAGTATTTTCTTTAACTAAGACAACTCACCCATCTGCCGACTCCAGAAGTTCCATAAAATAGGAGATATCCAGCTCTAGCTAGACTTACACGATGGTCCGATACGTTAATGTTTGCGTTTGTAGACTCTAATTTTATTTATGAGGAAAATATGACCAAACTTGTCTTCTTCGTTCTTTTTCTTCTTTTAGAACTTTACATGGTCTAGTGCTATAGACTAATGGCAATTAGTCAACTTTCACTATAATTGTTGCCAGTTTCGACGTAGAACCTATCTGAATTTTCCTCTCTTTCTCTTATTAGATCTAGATCTAGACTAGAGTAAAGTACCCGGTAATCGGTCAGCTCCGGTTTTCGGCCAATTGGTTGGATACATGGTAAAATCACTTTAAAATACATCGCATAATAGCATAACACATATCCCACACATACCATACCATGCCAGTGTCACTGAAGAACCACATTTGCAATGAAAAATATATCCTAAAATATCACATTTTAGCGATGTAATCGGCGGTCCCGCTACCCAAATCTGAAAAATCGAGTTTCTTACGCGTGTATGTAAGAAATATGGGTACCATAAAATGAGCTTTATTTCAAGTATTTTTCAGATATAGAGCCCGATTTTGTGCTGGTCGCAAGCTCAAAAGTATCTCATCGCATGTATTAAATCAATGCAGCCGCACACCGCGACGCACACACGATATGTCCGTCTAATTCAGATTCCAACTTCCGATCACCGCTGTGCCTGTATTCGGCCAGGCGAGCACCCGGGAGCTCCGGCGTGGGATACCTGCTCCGCCCGCTTGTGCTATACATCAGCGCAGGAACGCACGGCGCGCGCGACCGCTTCCTATTGACTTTGTACATGCGGCCGTAAACTGAAACGCTCGGCCGATAACCGGCTCCAAAACAGTGAAAATTGAAATGAATATTGTCATGGCAATTCGTGATTTTTGGGGGGGATTCTTTTTTTGTTTAAATAATAATAATATTTGCTTCATGATTTGAACAAGAAATGATAATAAATAGGAAGTAAAGAGTCCAATAAATAGGATTTTGTCTTAAGTGGCCGAAAACCGGGTACTTTACTCGATCTAGACCCTAGAATCTAGGTCTAGAATCGGAGAAAGCTGTAAGGTGTGTGTTTTCCATTGTGTAGATAATGTGGACAATCTGGATGCATCTAGTCTAGATCTAGACCGAATTTTCCGTCTCTTTCGTTCGTTAGCCTCTTATTGGGGTAGGGTCGGCCGGCTCTCTACGCCGAAGGCAAAATGATTATGAAGGAAAAACTGTGTGCCATCTACACGTTCGTAATGGCGTTATCACAGTTTTTCCTTCATAATCATTTTGCCTTCGGCGTAGACTAGAACTAGAAGGGATGAGATTGATTTAGATGACTCCGGCAGCGAGAGTTTAACACGCCTTGCAAGATTTTCAACACGGCTGTCAATTTAGACCCGTAATTTCCTTAAAAAGGACCATTAAACGGATTATACAGTCAAGTTGGTACAGGGAATAATTTTCCTCAAATTTTTTGATTAGCACTTTCAGCCGATGGATAAATATTTCAAATGAAATTCTGTACATTTCTATGGAAGAAAACTGCTACACAAAAGATATTTTGTATAGCAGTCATGCAAAAATGCATAGCAAATTGCGATGCGATACCAGGAAAATTATTCCCTGTGGTAAGTGGAACCGATGTTAGTATAACCTTCTCCTAATTTTAAATAATCAATGCATGAGGTAAAATGACATTTTGGGGGATTTTGGGGGCAAAACGCTACGACCTGAAATGGCCGTGGCGTTATCATGGGAATGTGTATAGACGGTTTCCGTCTCTAAAGAGAGAGCCGGCCGACCCTACCCCAATAAGAGGCTAACGAACGAAAGAGACACAAAATTCGGTCTAGTCTAGATCTAGAGTCTAGATCTAACTGTTAGAGTCTACTTGGTAATTTTTTTTCTTCTTCCAATCTCAATTCTCATTTAGATTTAGCAGTTTAGAGGGTCTAGGGTAGCGCGCCCAGTATTCGGTCCATTCCCGTTTTTTTTTCCGGAAATTACGGAAAAGTAATCTGTCGAGAAAGTTCAAGAAAGAAAAAAAACCTTACAAAAAAAAAAATTATAAAAAAATTTTGGGTGGAAAAAAAAAAATAAATAAATAAATCGAAAAAAAAATTCTTACCCAAAAAAGCATTTTTTTGGAAAAAAAGAAAGAAAAAAAAAATTACCCCAAAAAGCATTTTTGGGGAAAAAAAGAAAATGTGGAAAAAAAATTTCAAGGGAAAAAAAAAATTCATGAAAAGAAAAAATTGAAAAAATTAAATGACCCTCGGTAATGGTGTTATGTGTGTAATTGGTGACATGCAGTCCTCAAGAGGGCGACATGCATTGATTAAAAATATATTCATTTCACCAGCCGGTTAATATAACACCGAAAAGTGACCGGCCAGAAAAATATAACAATTTGGATCCTCACAATTGATATCACGTGACGAGCTCTGGACCAATCACATCTCGGTATCTGTCTAAGCTATCTAATATAGCTCTATGTTCGAGCGCATGAATGTACTGTTTCACAGTTCTGAGATACAAATTGGATAATTCATATAAGTAAGTCCGTAAATTATGCATTTAATATTAAGTTATCAAATTTTGATAACTGTAATTGGGATATAGACATACCCAACCTAATTTACATCTGATTTAGAAATCAGAAAATTAGATCTAAATAAAGAAAATCGGAGAGAAAATGTCGTGAACGAAAAGATGTTCATCGCTGGCCCCCACGGTACGAGATCTCTGTTCCACCGTCTGTACCGGTATATGGGGAATGTCAACAAATGTCAGTTTTATTAAAGAAACTAGCTGGACCCGCGGAAATCCGCGGGATTCTAGAGGGGGGCGGGGGGTGTAAATAGATATATAGAGACTGTCTAAATTTAAACCACCAAGAATTTTATTTGCCATTCAGGCCATTAAAAAAATGGTTTGCGTCCCCGCCCGCTTACTTTTTGGGGGCCGCCTCCTATTTTTATTTTTTTTGATTTTTTTTTGATTTTTTTTTTTGAAAGAAAAAAAAAACAGCGTCCCCGCCTGCTTCCGTTTTGGGGGCCGCCTCCTATTTTTTTTTTTTTTTTTTTTTTTTTGGAAGAAAAAAAACATGAAAAGCACTGCTAAAATGTATTTCTGATTTTAAAAAAGAAAAAAAAAAATTGTCGGCCGCCATCTTGAAAAATAGCCCGAATGTCAGGGAAAATGTACCGAGCAGCCATTTTGAAAGAAAAAAAAAGGGCCTCCTCCTTCCCATTTTTAGAAAAAACAGGACGCCAAACATGTTTTTTTTTAAATTTCGCTTTATATACAAAAATAAAAAAAAACGATCCAACTGTACCGGTAGTTATTCTTTAAGCCACTGGAACTGCGTAGAGTTCCATAGTGTGGAAAGCTTTTACTGCTTTGTCGATCTGGCGCAGGCGCGGATCCAGGATTTCTTAGGGGAGGGGGCCCAACTTTTCTTTTTTTTTTTGCTCCCGTTAAATTTGAAAATCGCGCCGACGAAAAGTCGGTCAGTGGGGGGGAGGGCGGCGGTATAAGCGGACACTTTTTTTTTTTTTCGCAACGACTCAGCCAGCCGAAAAGTCGCTCAGTGGGGGGGGGGGGGGGGGGGGGGGGGGGGGGGGGAGGTTAGCACATTTTTTTTTTTTTTTGGTCCTCGAAAATTTTAAAATTTGCACCCCCCCCCCTTGAGCGTCAGGGGGGGGGGGGGGGGCCCAACCCCAAAAAAAGGTAAAAATCGCGTGATTTTACATGATTTTTTTCTCAAGGCCCGGGCCCGCCCCCCCTGGATCCGCCACTGATCTGGCGTAGGTGGCGTACTGTTGCGTAGGCATGTAGCGTAGTGTTGCGTAAAAAGGCGTACTTTCTGCGTCAAATTTCTACGCCGAAAGTACGCAAAAAAATTAAACATGTTGAATTGTTTTCGTTCATCTTGCGTACCCCTTTCCGTCCCTCAGCATATAGTAACGTAGGCCAGCGTAGTTGGTACGCAACACTACGCAACTCTACGTATTGACTCCTTTTAAAATAAAATATTAAAAATATGCTCATCTGACCCTAATTAAATGCCTAAAACCCCTGAGCTTTCGAGGGGTTATAGCCCCTTGAAACCTGTGAACCCCACGCCTATATACACTCAACCCGCTGCGATCTAACTGACCCCCCCCCCCCATGCAAGAATGGTGCATGGTGATGCACATTTTTTTCTGCCCCCCCCCCCCCACTCCCACCCCACCCCCCCACTCCCACCCCACCCCACCCCAAACAATTTTACTCATTACGCAACTGACTGTTTTGCAATGCATGAAGTCACATGCTTCTATCTGGTTGATATATTGAACTATTAATATGCAAATGTACAATTCATAACCTTATTTAATGCTTTCTTGTAATTTACTGTAAATATAAGAAACAAATTTATGACACTTCGGCCCGCAAGCTGTTGTGTTGACGGGTTCTTCGATAGATGGATAGACGTATGTGTAGTTGTATAGTTGTACGAATATTGGCCTGCTTGGCCCCCCATACTCTTCGACTCGAGCGCAGCTCACTCAGTCCGACCCGGCCACGCACCATGTATACTGTACACGTGCAGGGTGTGATGACTGAAGTTAGCTTGCGACTGAAGTGTCAGTCCAATGGTTTTCTTGTGAAAACTTTCCTTTAGAAAATGATAATCAAAATTCAGTATACATGGCCGTAATAATCACAAAATAAGCTTTGATTTCATACCTCCATTCACAAAAACTATATAAAAATCGCGGCAATCATGATGGAAATAGGTCTCTAAGTTTGGAAGTCGACGGGAAGCCCCGTTCATCTCTTGTCCAGCTACTACATGCAAAGCACGTCCAATAGAAAGATACCTAACACGGGGTAAGTCGTACCCATTCAGCGTGCATTTAATACGCAACTTCATGTGAGTGGACAGTCATCGGTCGTGTGTCTACGGATGCAATGTTGAATATCCATGAGGTATCTCTGTCGTCACGCATATCGTGCATTATGCATGTCGCGTCTGTTTTCGCCCTGGACGTCGACACGGAGGAGGACCTCGGGCGGAGTATAGCCAATTCCACAGAGTAGACTCTCCCGCGGACGATGGCACCGGGCACGGGTGCCCCGAGGGCAGGGTTCGGGAGGAGATAGCCGCACCAACTTGGGTCGGCGATCTCATTAAAAAACAATAGAATACAAAGGCTCGCCGAGACGTCGCGCCCCCCGCGGAGCCTTAGCGTATTATTATTATAGATGACCCATATCAAACGGTTATTTCTGTCTAAGAGAGTCAATGCTAATGCGTATTGACCTCTAGCACTGCATGCTTGCTCTGAGGCAGGTATTATTATACCCATACACAAATACACACACCACACAAAATCGCATAGACTGTACATAATGATGTGGATGCAGCTGTAAGCAAAGTTTGACACTAGACTTACAATTTGAATTTTTAAATTATTCTTTTTAACATCAGTAAGTTAAAAAAAAGGAATTTTACTGCTATTTAGGTGTCATCAATTGTCACTAAAGTACTGATTTTTAGTGAAATTAGTTGAGTTTTGTACAGGGGTGTTTGAAATGTTGAGAATCAAAAGCACAGCTTTTACTAGTCTACACAGCCAGGATAGTGATGCTCCTATGTGTGATTTAGATCTAGACGTAGGCCTAGATCTAGACTACATCTAACATTTTTATTTTTAAATTTTAGATAGAACTAGGCCTACATTAGATCTAAATCTAGAATCTAGGTCTAGAATCACACATACATACATAGGGAGGCCAATACCAAATTCTAATTTAATTACTCATTTATTTATGATAAAACAAAGTTTAAAAGAAAGTATTTTCTTTAACTAAGACAACTCACCCATCTGCCGACTCCAGAAGTTCCATAAAATAGGAGATATCCAGCTCTAAAGTTGGGGGTTCCTTCTACGCTAATCCGTCCGTAAGAGCCTTGAAACAATCATATTTCATGTCACGAAATTACGTTCATAATTAGACAGGCCCGAGGGGATGGGCGTGTCATTGCCCGGACAGAGTCCATAATTAAGTTTAAAACGAAAGTACATTCACTCGTCAGCGGCAATCCTGAAATCGAGCCATGGAGGGACAAAACAGAGAGAGAAAGCCAACGGTGATTGTAAACAATCAATATAAACCCAGAAAGTGATTAAAATGATTAATTACCGTAGATTTGAGTTGTATTCCAATAGTATTTCCTCACGAGTAAAGATTTCAGTCTAATGACACTGCATTATCAACAAGAAGTTAGGAGATCCAATTAACATCCATCTTGCCGCGAACACAATCCGGAATCAACAATAGGACTGCAACGTATGCACACGTGTACTGTATTATTTATTTCTCTCTCTCGCTATAAGTAACACTCACTAACCATGTATCATACACTAAACACACGCCTTCGAATCATGGCTTTCCATGGCCATTCCAACTTCTCAATTGGAGTATAGACTGCTCACATAGACTTTTTTTTACTGAAATATCTTTTTTAACACTTCTCATACATTACTGTACGACACTCATGTCTAGTGCTGTGAGAATAAGGTACTATGTGTGAGACTACGCTACATTTGTTTGGCGCGTGATCTGTCCGGAGCTCGTACATATTCATATATTGTGTCGCAATAACCTCTATTCTCGGCTCGAACAAAGACGTCACTGTTCACAGTTTTCCTTCTCATTTTGAGATGGATGTAGCTATGGGGTTCAAGTCAACGCAAGATTGACATAAACATTGTACTCTATCTACCTTTGAATGTGCAGTTTGTAAAAATCTCTGTTACAAAGTATCCGGAGGCATAATGTTTTCGGGTTTTCCGTCCGTACGTCCTGTGATCGTGATCGTGTTATCTCAAGAACCGATTGATGGATTCCTGCCAAACTTAGGTCATGTATGTATCTTGCAAAGCTAATGAATTGATTAATAATGATTAGATTTTGGGGTCAAGAGGTCAAAGGTCAAAGGTCACAGTGCTCATTATGTACATGCAAAAATAGCTTGTGATCGCGTTATCTCAAGAAATGATTGATGGATTAATTCCTGCCAAACTTAAATGAATAAATACTGAGATTCAAACCCATAACTACAACGTTTTATTACACTGTTCTTACCGATTGAGCTAACAATGTTTATATGGTTATTTGCATGATTATTATAACCCTATCACTAACGGTTACAATACTAAGGTAGACTCTTAGCGAGCTGTAAAAATTGTGACCTTTACTGTGAATTGACTTCCGCTCACGTCAAAGTCACCTGTATATTGTATGGTGGGGTGTCCAAAGTTTGCAGACAAATCAAATTTAGGAATGTGATATTTGATCCAGGATTTCTCATATTCTACACAAATGTATTTATATCAATAAGTACCAAATTTTAAACTATTAGTAATGGGTGCGACTAGAAAACAAAAATCAAAAGAATTCTGTCGATATCGCCATGACAAAATTGGATGTTAGATTGGTTTGTGCTGCAACTGAAGAAAAGGTGACTAGCCGATTTTCAAGAGAATCCGGCCAAAATTTGCCTTTGTTTTTTCTGATGGTTGGAAAGAAAATAGATTTAATTTTCACATAAATGCTATAAAGAAAAACATAAAAATTTGTTGTCAAACATCATATGTATTGGTGAATCTTAAAATGTAAAATGATATACATGTATGAATATTAATTTATATCAGTCTTTTTCTTTATCACCCCATCTAGATGATGTCTTACACCAAAGTTCTCGAAGTTACAAACACTACATGGAGACTAAGAAGAGGCTTTGACACTGCTGTTAATGATATCTAATCGCAGAGCATTTTAGCTACCATGGGGCACGGGGCTAGTACCACCGGTGTGAAGAAGGTTGCCCTTATCAAGGAGCAGGGGGAGCAGGATCCTAATGAATCCAGACCTGTGTAAGTGATAAGCTTTGTTCTTCCATACTCAAAGTTTGCAAAGTTGCGCTGAAAGTAAAGGCACCCAAGGAGGAGGCGAGTTGGCTCAGTCAGTAAAGCGTCTGCCTGTCGAACCAAAGATCCCGGGTTTGAATCCCACCTGCGTTGTGTGTTAACATGCTCCTCCCCTTGTTCATAGAAGCAGGCTATGTTAAGTGAAAAACACTCCAGATAGGACGTTAAATGGAGGCCCTGTGTAGAGAACAGTCACTACCCACTGCACTATTCGTATAAGAATAGGGAGAAACCCTGGTGTAGTGATCCACCTGCACACACCCCAGGAAGGAAAGATAATATTCTGTAAAGAGGTACTGTATGTACTCAAAATGGAAGAAGAAGAACCACCCCTACAGAAAAGATTATTCCATATTATTTGGAAAATGTAAAGTCATTTATTTTGAAAGAATTTGCCTTTTGAATCTGACTTCAATTGTTTTTTATTTTCATCGTTACAAAGAATGTTTCACCTTCCATTTATGTATCTTGTACGTTAGGTGTGAACATTTAGTTTTAACTTAGCAAAATTGTGTCCTCTTTTTCCTCTGAAATATTAGACTTCACAAATTGAAGATGTTTGGTTTTGGTTGCCACAGCATTTCAAATAATCCTTTGAATACTGACATTACATTTTATTTACCGATATTACAAACTCCAAAGATATTTGGGATAAAAAAGAATAATGTATCAAGTTGGATAACAGAATTTTGTTTTCCTTTTTCTTTCTCAGATGGACAAGATCAAACTCAGATGGCTGCATTGTGGAGAATCTCAACTCCAGTAAAACCAAGGTATAATCTTCTTTGTCGTTAGTTTGAACTCTGAATTTTGTTAGAGATTGGTGGAAATGAAGAATAGCTTGCCTTACATGTATGTTTGTAATTGTACATGTCACCTCCTGGAGAACTGATTTTGTACCAGAGCAATCTAATTCTTTCAGTACCATAGCTGGCAGCTTTGATTCAAGATTAAATCTAAAAGTATAGATTTGTACAGTCTTAAGGCTAATTCAGATATGACGCAGCAAATCCACAGTTTTGTTGTTGTTGTGATTACCTTAAATTTAATACGCTTCACATTTCTGTATCTTATTACACGGAGCCCATTAAATATGCTTAAGTCTTTTCCACCTGAATTTTTATTATTCATTTCATGAAACAGTATAGTATTAATGACTGCTTTGAGAGAAATAGTTGTTTTATTACGCTCAAGGGAAGGTTAGAATTGTGCTATTACCCGAGGAGTGCCGAGGGGAATAGCCCAATTGTAACCTTCCCGAGAGCGTATAAAAACAACTATTTCTCGAATATTAAAGCAGTCATTAATACTTTTATATGCCGAAAAAAAATAGACTAAAAAATAAAAAATAAAAAATACTTTTTTTTTTTGTCGAAGATGAGATTCAAACTCTTGCGTACAAAAGTTGATGTATCTAAAGTCAGCGCCTCAGACCTCTCGGCCATCGCGCGATGTTAACATGCTTGGCAGTTTTGTACAATATATACATTAGATGGATTGAAACCGGCTTCGCGTGTGATGAATGCTTTGCAAAAGCTCCATATACGGACTCTTCTTTTACTTTTGCAATGCATATTAATTGGCACGAACTTAGATCAAGATCTATCGGCAGATGTTGTTTTTTTTGTTTTTGGAAGTTTATTTTCGTCTTCATGTCAACAATGCAAGATAAAATTGTCGGTAAGATCGATCGAGATTCAATTGTATTGAAATTACCGACCAATCCTTCGCACACTGATGATACGGTATCCTCCATCGCTCAAACCATTTTTTAACATGTAAACCTAAGGGGTAACCATGGAGGCTGACCAACTATTTTTAATAACCATGGTTATTAAAAATATTGAAATGTTTTAAGCATGGTTACCGAGAATTTTACAGGAACAGTTGAAGTTTATGAATGCAATTCGACCAATCAGATGGCTGGATTTCTTAAGTGAGGTATATAATCCCTGTTGTATTCAAATTTAAACAAATGAACAAGAAATTTCAAAGTGAACCGTGCTTCAGAATCATGCCTCATGATATATTCTTTTGTGACATACACTTTTAAATTGATGGCATAGATAGCAGTGGTTTGTAAAATCTACATACAACTCCTGTACTGCATTGCAAAATTATATACATTTCCATGTGCCTCCATTTCAGTTGTGTGATTTCTGTTTGTATTACAGGTGGATCTACTAGGTCAGCAGGTCTCAGAATATAAAGAATTATTAAATGCATCAGAGATCAAAATAGAGGAAGCAGTGGACAGAGCCAACATTCTAGAAAAACAGGTCGGTTTAATCTTTATAGGCTTAAATACTTGTAATTTTAAGTCTTTGGTTTATGTTGTACTAATTCAGTTAAATCTGACGTTTGGTCTAAAATCATGATTAACAAAAGGGAACCTTTGACCTCGGACAAACTCCCTCTGTTAAACCTGGTTTTGATTTTGGGTTGAAAGCTTTTAAAATGGACAGAAAATCACTTTTCTGTTACTGTATTTCACTAGTTTAATCGAAGGGAGCGGGCAGGGGGGGGGGGGGGGGGGGGAGAAGGGGGCAGTGTGCCCCTAATAAATTTCCAACCAAGGGGGAAAAGAAAAAAAAACTAACAGACATGCATAAAACTTGTTGCAAAGTAGAGAATCATCACTTTGCTATGAAAACCTCATAGATTATGGACATTTTCACAAAACAATGTCTGCTCTGCTGCAATGTGGCCTCGCAAAACTCTTTGCAATTTGTGAAATTTCTTTCTGTGGAAACAGCAGTCATTGCACAATTCTTGTAAGTCTGTGGTTTTATGGTTCATAGAGGGTCTATAACTTTAAATAATTATTATTATTGATTTTTATTGTAAACTTTCCCTGTCGTAGCTTGCTGAAGTGGAGGGAGTCAACTTTGAGCTGACCGACACCGTGAGTGACCTTCAGCAGCAGGTCGAATCCCTTCAAGCCAACTCAGGGCCAGAGGTCAACAGACAGCTAGAGGAGGAGTTGACCACTAGCGACCAGGTATGTGATGGTCAATAACAAGAAAATTGATTTCCGGTAATTTAGATCTGGTAACTTTGTCTCAGATTCTGAAACAAAATCCTGGATTTAGCTCATGCTGCAATGATAATTATAAATCTTTGGGTCAGTCAGGAACCCCATGATTTTTACAAGCCGATCGGCTGTCTGATTATCAAGATATTTATGAAACGGTTTTCATAACACTACAGTCTATTGGGGAAAACGAGTATGGTAAAACCAGTCACTCAAAGATTTTTACCCTTTTGAGGCACTTCTCAATCATTTTGAAGCGTGATTTCTTTAGGGCTTCAATATTACATCATATCACAGACACTGATATCATGTAAGGCCGTGCATCTCAGATTTAACACTGTTAAACGATGCCTTTAAAGATATATGTGCAAGTAGGAAAGGAAAAAATTTACCCCTGTCTCTTTGGTGTCATCAAGTTTATGTACATATCATCATAGATACATGTACAATTGATTGAGACAGTCCTTTTTTCTTTTTTCCTAATTTGCTATGTCGATGCATGCAGTGTCCGAAGCTAATATAGTTTACGCTTCGTGAATCAGCTTTGAATTTCAAGAAGAAAGACAAATTTCCTTGTCCTAAGTGTTTTGATACACTTCTTTTAATGTGAGACCTCGGTACTCTGTTTTCATGATCTGAAATTTTCTCAGGCCCTTGTTTCATCAAAGATAGAGGTTCAAGCCCATCTGTACTAATTTGGCTAGGAGGGATTAGACCACCCAGGAAGGTCACTGACAGGTGGCTATCTCATCAACTCAGCTCTCAATTAATGGTCAACGATTAGGCATTGTTTTCTATATAGAGGGAGCAAGTAGCTACAAGTAGTACAGTGGGCCTTAAAGCCTGGATTACGAGTATGTCTTATGCCAGGTTAAGGGTTAGGTATTATTGTGTATATTTGACTAGTGTTAGAAATTAAATGCAGAGCACATGTCCCTGGAGCACATATTGTATAATCTGAATTTTCATCTCTGTATATTTTACCATTCCAATTTAGCAAGTTGAGAAGTTGGAGATGCATATCAAGTTGTTAGAGGAGCAGATGGCAAGCATGGTAAGTGACCTTATGACTTCTACAAGAATTTTGATGAAAGGTTTTTCAGAGAATTATTTTAATCGTTGTAACCTCAGCTTCTATTGATTTGAAGCAGGTCAGGAATTTATGCAAAGGATAGTTTAGGGGGGTTAAGGCAACATTTTGATTCAAGTAACTTTGTGCTATCACAACAAAATAAAATGACTTGACATGTGATATTGACTTACATTGACTTTTTTAGAAGTGTTGATCTCTTAGAACAAATATATTGCAGTTATTTTGCATGTGAAATTTGTATATCATTGATCTAGAAACAGATTGCCTTTCACTATGATTATTTTTTAACATGTCATTCGTATTTGCATCCCCAGCGTTCCAAGTTTCGTAAGAAGTTGAGGGCAGCAAACACTCAGGTGACCGAGGCTAAACAGGAGAGTTCTCTCAAACTGTACAGCCTCAAAGACCAGATTAAACAGATGGAGGAAGAGAACCTCAAACTTACAGGTCAGACAATGGCATCTTTGAACCATTCTGATTTATATCTCTTTGTTGTGCATGTATGTATGTATGTATGTATGTATGTATCTATCTATCTATACTATCTATCTATCTATCTATCTTTGTAATTATCTATTCATTTATCTACCTATCTATCTATCTACAGTCAAACCCGCTATAGTGACCACCTGTCTAAAAAGACCACCTGTCTAGAAAGGCCACATTTGTTGTTTCCCTTGAAAATGGTTTCTCATTGAATCATGTACTAAAGGAACCTGTCTACAAAGGCCACTTTTTGTGTTTCCCTTGAGTGGTCGATATAGACAGGTTAGACTGTATTAATCTGTCTGTCTATCTATTTATTTATCTATCTACACATATGTATCTATCTTTCTATCCAACCATCTTTCTATCTATCTATCGATATGTCTGTCTGTATGTCTGTCTGTCTATCTGTCTATCTACCTATCTATCTATATATGTTTCTATGTCTCATAGCTTGGTGGCCGTTTGGGCAACAATGAAGTGGACCTTGAGACACAGGTTTCACCTAACTTTCTGTTTCCAGCTGTTCTAGTTAGCTGCTCAAAGTCAGCTTCATATCAGTCTATGTCCTAGTTGGTCTGCCCCTCTTTCTTCTCCCAATAGTTCCTCCTTGCAAGATGGTGTTTGCCAAGCTATTCTTCCGTCTAAATACATTCCCAAACCACTGTAGCTGTATTCTTTTCACAGTTGTGATGAGGGGATATGTTCCCTATATAACTCTCCATTATCTCTCTAACTTTCTTGTTGGCTGTATGCGAAGTGTGGTGGATATGCATTTCAAAAGATGACAAATTATATCAGTGAAAGAATTTATTGATTAAATGCTTATGAAATACACTCAGTAATGAACATGTGAATCAAAATTATCATACATTTGAAACTAGATGTACACCTGTAGATATGAACCTTTATATGAATATATATTTATAGTATGTTTGATGACCAATTTCTATAACAGTTTATGAAGGTAAATGTAGATTATTTTGTTTATAATTACACTGTATTCTACTCTTCCATTGTAAATTAGATTGTATGAATCTAAGAATTTTGTGGTTTTATGTCTTCCTTCATACTTGTTTCAAACAGAACGTCTTGATCGAGCCAACAGTAGATCTAACGAGACGGAGCCATCATCAAACCAGATAGGTGGTGAGGATTCCAGGATGATGGTCATTCTTGAGTTGTCTAACCAGGTCTCTGCCCAGGAGGAGCAGATCATCCAGCTACATGAGCAGCTGCAGGGGAAGGACACGACCATCAAGGAACTCACCAATCAGCTTGAGCAGGAAAGGCCAACCAGTCGAGCTCTGAGTGAGGTGGGTAGCAGGCCACCGAGCGGGGCTACCAACAGGCCCTTGAGCGGGAGGAGTCATCAGCGTTCCGCAAGGGATGGGCGGATAGAGTCTAGCCATCATAGGGAAGGTAGTGGTAAAAGCGTGAGGTCACTGTCAGGAGAGTCCTCTGTAAGAGTACAAGATGATGAACTAGACACCATTGGGGATCATCAAGAAGTTATAGAGAAACAAGTCTCTGATAGTACTGTAGGAGGATATGATCATGATGAGATTCCTAAGGATACAGAAAGGATTTCATCAGTTAAATCTGGCAAAAGGAGACAAAGCTCATCTCGAGAGAGAAGAAAAAGTGGCAATCAAAATGAAAGGACAAGTGTTGATGATAGGAGATCTTCAGAAAGATCTAGAAGTGCAGAAACTAAGGAGGGTAGTAGTCATAGGAGAAAAAGAAGTACTTCTAGGAGTAAACAGAAAGAAGCTTCTGCTGTTGAACTGTCTAAAAATGGCTCTGAACCTCAAGGGAGTACGAATAGCCAAAAGGAAGATCTGAACAATACTGAAACCTTGACAAGGGATCAGATCAGAATAAGCTCAGCAGGAAACCATGATTCAGCGTTTCATGAAAACTCAGAGGAAGGGACAAAGAGCGCCCCCACTAGTGCCGGAACCAGTCGACACCGCCGGAGATTGAAGGTGGCACAGCAGCGGGCCTCTTCACTTGAAACTGTGGACCATAGCGGCTTGACTTCTTCTCCCAAGCCACCTCTCAGACCTGAAACAAACCTTTATGAGCTGGACTCCAGGGTTAGTCGTGATTTGGGGGTTGGTTGTGATTTGGGGGTCGGTCGTGATTCAGAGGTTGGTCGTGATTTGGGGGTTGGTCGTGATTCGGGGGTTGGTCGTGACTCGGGGGTTGTTCGTGACTCGGGTCCTGTGTCTGGTAGATCTACAAAGGCATCTGATCTGGAGTTGGATGATCTATTGCAAGAACTCATGAGCGATGAAAGTCCTGTGGACTCGGAATGGAAGAAGAATGCGAAGCCTAATAATGGGTTTGGGATTTCAGAAGAGAAAATACGAAACCTTTTATCTGATAGGACAACCTAACGAAACCTACACTTTTGTTGGTTATCAGAATGTGCTGTTCAACATTTTTTTAAGAGTCTTCTCATGTATCTAATTGCATCTAATCTGAAATGTTGGAAAACGCAAGCCACAGGCAGAATGGTTGTCAGTAAGCATGTTTACAGACAAATATGTCTTGTCTTGTGTTAGCCTTTGTTCCTTACTGCACTTACTTCACTTAAGTAAGTGCAAGTAGAATCAATTTTAGCAGTAGTGTGTCTTAAATGACATCCTCTTTTACATTGTAATACAATTTAAGTGAAAGTTTGCCATCAAATTTTTGGCAAATTTGGGGCTCCCAACAATTTAGAGGGGCTTTAATTTAATTTTATTGTCAAATGTAATAAGTTAATTTGCATTAAAGGTATAGACCAGTTCTGGTCATGCGATTGCATTGTGAAAGAAACATTATGGAATCGATCAGAAAAGGTTGATCATCTAGCATATAAGTATTGGCGTGTACTGCAAGGTTCTGGAATCATCAAAATGATAAGAAATTTGGCCCAGTCTTGGTAAAGTTACAAGCACTGTACACAGAAAGATGTTACTACCCTATATCTATCCAGTCCGGATAGATATAATAATTTACCATATATATCGATTAGTAGGCGGTTTTCCTGCAAAATTTGTGTCATCATGTAATAGTCAAAACATATTCTTTCACATGATTGGTTATAAGAGCTTCCATTTCATTTTTTGAGAGGGGGCGTTTCCAAAACTGGTCTTTACCTTTAAGAGAAACAGAACGTTAAAAGTTTTAAATAGAATGGACCAACAATTATGAATGTTGGAAATATGAGATTACTAAAGTCTGTCCAAATCTCAAATTTGGCAGTTTGGTCAGGCGATTATGACATAGTCGCGGATAACTCTCCAGTTTGTTGTGTACAAAAAACAAAAAACAAAATTCCAAATTTTTGTATTTCTCCTAATTGCCATCTCCCTTGGGGCAATACTCAAAATATATTATGTATAGCATAATATTAAGCATCCTCTAGAGAGAAAAGACCCTCCTGATCTTAAATTTTGGGGAAAATTGCAATTTTTTAAATTTTTTGTGTTGGAACAAATGAGAAAGTTGTTCGTCACTACATCACAAAGGCTACCGATTCAGCCAATTTCAAAAGCCCATACCTATAGTAACTAAAACTTTCCAAAGTTCATAACTTTTTCATTTTTTGTCAGATTTCTTTCAAACTTTCACCAGTCTACTTTTCAGTTTTTTCTGCTTTTCTCAAAGATGATTTCCCTTCAATATATAGTATATGGTGATGTGCACAATCATTTTCTCCAAGAAAAGAAACAACCTCATCATGATAACATTGTATGAATTAAGATGTAACATCATTTCAAGAAATCAATTAAACTTGAGATACAAGGGGAAAACACTTGCAGTTCAAATATCCCAGTTTCTGATGTTTATATACAGTTAGGCAGTTTTGGAATAATTATATTGTATTATACTGGAGTTAGTCATTATTTGCCTTCACACATCAGTGTTCACAATGCGGTTTCATATAGTTAGGCAAATGATTTAGACATATCAAATTCAATCCAAGTGTCTTTCATTAGGCAAAACGCTGACCGTGTAATCCTGAATAATTTTTTTTGTATACAAGTGATATTTATTACTCTGCTAAAAGTCAGTCATTTTAAAGTTTTAATTTCTTTATTAACCTGTAAAAACATGCAGTAACTCAGTACAGCAATATCTATTTGTAGGGGTAATATTTGAAGCTCATGTTTTGCGTACAGTATAGTGACATGGAACCCTTACATCATGTTCAGTACACGTTGATGAAAATACAAGTCAATCTGGAAAGTGGAAGCCTTTAGAAAAACTTATTAAGCCATAAAAGAGTGAGTTTAGTCAAGTTTGCTTGCCTTTAAAGTGGACCAATCACCATGCTCTGTATGTTTTGAGAACCATTTTGCTATACTGTATGCCAAACATGAGCTTCAAATAATTGTTCTGTAAAGAGAAATTGCAAGTTTACACTTATCTACATTAACATAATAGCAATTTGTAGGTAGACAAGTCAATGCAATCTTATGTGCTCACAGAGAATAAAGGCCTGCTCAGAACCCAAGTCTGAGTTGGGTCCCATGTGTAGGGTTTTATGTTAGATTCTTCTTTATTTCCTCCATACTCTCTAACCGTTAGCCTATAGAATGCCGGGTTAAGTTTTTTCCTCAAAACATGTGCATGTGTCTATTTGATTTAAGGTGCAATTGTATAAAAACTAGGGTCACAACATTCTGTTCATCAAATAAGCATTTTCATTCAACACACATTGTTGTATTACCTTGTCCAAGTGCTACCCTCAACTTTTCTGATCATTCCCTCTTTATGTTCCTTTGTAATTACTTACTACAAAAACATTTATAATTTTAAAGTGTTATTGCTATTTTGCTATTTTTGAATTTATAAGAAAATTTATGAGAAATGTGAAGCTCAGTTAAGACATTTTTTTAAAAAACTGCACAAGTTTATTTATCAAACTTTGATATGTAATTTTTACTCATTATATTTATTTTTTACCTATAATTTACAGTGAGAAGGCCACACACCATATTCCGTCCTTTTTAAGAAATACATTTGCATGTACATTTAATCTGCATTCCTTTGACAATTCAAAAGCCTTGTGCCGATTGTGATTGCTGCTGATTATTAGCACAAGTTTATCGAAAATGTAAATAAAAATACAAGTTCTGTGGTAATAAATAGAAACCTTGATATTTTGTAAAAGTCAACTAGCTATATGCATCGTAATTTGTGATCATCGTAAACAATTACAAAAAATGTTAATAGTATTTTTTTTTGTTTAAACCATTTCTCAAACTTTTTGATTTTTGCTCGCTGTAATTCTTTTTAATTGTGTTTGCTTAAAAGTATATGAAATAATGTTCATAATGGCCATTGTGCAGTAAAAATGAAAATTGCGCATTACATTTAGAAAAAACAAAACAATATCGTGATGAGGATAGAACAGGTCTTACAAAACGCTCCTTGTGAAAGATCTCAATGCGCCTTAGAAAGTGCGAGAAAACAAGTAGGGCAGCTGCAGTAAGATGTTATTCAGTAGTGGGCAAGCAGATATGGTTTTGAATTTTCCACCATGAGATAATGAAAAGTAAAAACAGATAGAGAACAAACAATCAAAAACATTGGTTATACATGTACAGATTTTTTTTTTAATGGTTTATATGGCTTCAGATAACTTTTGACAAGAATTGCTTGATATGAAGTATACATGACATGTGGGCCTATATGGTATATTAGAAGAAGGACAACAAATATTCAAATTCATCTGTAGGAATCGTGATTAAGTTTTCATAAAGCGATGCTTACTACACTCTTGAATTCCAATCTTGTCGACATATTTTGACCGCCCTTCTATTGGCACATTGCATAACTTTACCCGGTCCCCGCTTCAATTTTAAACACATCTCACGACCAAAAAGTGCGCGCAACCTTACTTCCATATTTCTATCGCTGGTCGAACTCGCTCGATGAAATATATATACATGTATTTTAAATATCATACGGACCTCTAATTGGAATAGCGTTGCTAAAACCTTCACCCTGTTCTCATAATAGACGTCATCTTGTCGACCGTGTATAGTCAAGGCTGTTTTGACACTAAGGAGAAATGTACAAAAAAACAAAAAAACAAGTAAAGAAAGATCACCACTCGTAATGTAACACACGAACCTCTGTAACTCAAATCTCGATCGGCCGCTCACACGTTAAAAACAAAGCTGGTTGCGGTAATTGACAAAATGCATGAAAGTCACCCGATTGATTTTTAAAATTGGATTACAACGGAATCCCTTTTTTCCGCTCTCCGTCTTTTTCCCCCCTTTTTCTTGCCCGACTTAATTATGATGCGCGAAATGATTTTCATTATTACATCTGGTGGATTTGTAACGATTAAAACAAAACAAAATGTGTGTGTGATTCAGCGGCGGTCGAGCATTAAACGCATGTTGTTAACATTCAAAACCTCTATCGTAGGCAATCTAATATTGTACATCTAAATGTACAATGTCTCCATTTAAACCAAGTCGCGAATTGTTTTATTTGTTTTTGCCCGACATAATAAATGATGCGCGAAATGATTTTCATCATTACATCAGTTGGATTTGTAACGTCAAAAAAACATATTTTGTTTTTTACAGCGCCGGTCAAACATTAAATACATTTTTGTAAACATTGAAGATCTCTCCATTTAAACCAAGTCGCGATTTTTGTTATTTTTTTTTTTTTTTTTGGGGGGGGGGGAGGGGGCAACGATTTATGATTTATAAAAAGCTGCTGATGAGCCGATCGTTTTAGATAACATAATTAACATTTCATTTTGTTGATAAGCAATATTTTATCTCTCCGAAAGTAATGCTCAATAATAGTTTTGATGAAGTCCAACCCTTCAAAACAAAATAAAGAAATCAAAACAAAGTATTTCCAGATTTAAAGGAAACCTCACCCCAAAGAATAAATGTAGGTATTCTGAAAAGGGAGATGTATTCCGGCCCTTTCATGTAAAATATTCCTTACGAAAATGGACAAGAGATATATATACATGAAGATATTGTTTGCAAGATGTGATGCCTTTTAGCATGACATGGGCGTAGCCATTTTCTTGAAAATGTACTTGGTGAAGTTGTACATTTATCATGCACCAAGCTTTAGTCGGATTTTTTTTAAAATCAATAACAAAACATTTACTTGTCAATGGGGGAAATCATAGCTGAGAAGGTAAAAAATACCTTTAAAAAAATAAAATATATAACAGGTTAACAAATGTAACTAATCTATTTCAAAATACTAAAACATAGAAGTTCACGAATCTATTTCATTTATGAGAAACATTCACCCCAGAAGAGCACCAACTTATTCAAGCAATTTTCGTTTTGGCAATTGCAGTACAACATTTAGCAGCGGGTGAATGATGACACCACACACACCTGGGAAGGAAGCATCCATAAATTTGAATACATTTACTTGATAAACGACTTCACAAATATCAATGAAATGGCGATGTCCATGTCGTTTTGAGAAACTACATTATTCTTGCTTTTATATGCGTCTGTCATACACTTTGGTGCGGAATCTTGTAGATTAATGGGCAAGAATATAATAAATCTCTCAAAATAAGTAACGTTATTTCTTGGGGTGAGGGTTCTTTTGAATCGAATAATGATATTGTGAAAGGAAGGACATGAAATCGTCATACTTATTCCTTGAACATTGGGGATAATTGCAATTGACATTTTTGACCGGCGTTTACGTCTTCATCATCATCATAATCAACATCATCATCAACACTGTCATCATGATCACCATCATCACCATCATCATCATCATCATCACCGTCATCATCGTCATCATCATCACCATCATCGTCATCATCATCATCATCATCATCATCATCATCATCATCATCATCATCATCATCATCATCGTCATATCCTCATCATCATCATCACCACTGTCATTAAAAAGTTGTAACATCAAAGTTTTGAATACTACCATTTAGGCTACGTATAGTCATCGCGCGGGCTCGCAAAGCTTTTCATTGTCAGTGGCCGAAGATTCCGGGGAAAGTTACAGTGTCTCGGGTGACGTTCAACGAGTCACCGAGAGGGGCGTGGCTAGGTTCATTTTGAATGGTGGTGTCGGCCCAAACTTTCCGGGAGATGAGGTGGCAAAAACATTCCATCATGACAAAAAGAAAGTAATAAATAAATAAGTAAATGAATAATTAAAAGTCACGAATTTCTTTACAAATTTTGTTCATAAAGCTGTCAATATCTCGTCTATGTCGACAGAAAATAAAGAAAGGTATATGCGTTACAGGCGTGGAACTTGGGATGTAGCCCCCGAGGATTTTAAAGCTCCGATATTCGGGCAACTGACACCTCATATTCGGGCAGGGAGATGGCTGAATATCTTCATATTCGGCCAGCGAAGTGCCCAAAAAGTCTACACACACTCACAATATTGCGTCTTTTGTTGTTTTTGCTACAGCGCTTGCTCTAAAAAAAAGGATAGAAAAGGGAAAGATTTATTCGGGCAAGAGTCGTCAGCCCCCTCACTATGTGCCCGTAGGCCTACGATGAATGGGTGTTGCTCCTCCTCAATCGACGCCTAATATAGGACAAAACTTGGTTCTGATTTGGTTGCCGAACTCGGTAAAGATTGCCATGGTACTTCCGTTGCAATATCATGTGTGTCGGAGAAAATTTGTGCCATGAGCTAAGGGCGAAAAAATTGTGCTAAGGATTCATCTATTTAAAGTAAAAACTTATTTATCCATTCATTCAGTATATACATCATTCCAATCTCATTCCACGGTTAAAAAAAGGCTTGCTTCAAAAAGCAACCATTCATGCAAAATACATCATAAAATATGAAATGTAAACTTAAAAACAAGACATTTCACACAAGTAGTAATTGATTTGAAGAAAGAAAAAAAAATCGTAGTTTGAAATATTTAATGGAATAGCAAAGATGACTGGAAGAATTAACAAGAACGTGGAAACATACAATAGACACTAAAATGAGCAATAGTTGAAAATAGTTAAGAAGAAGCTTAAAGTAAGATCTGCAAAATTAGATTTATAAGGTTTATATTTATTGTCCATTTAATAAGGAAATTCGTGATATTAACATAGTATATGGATACACATTATTGACAAATACATCAGACAAAAAGACAAATTCAATAAAGTAATTTTGAATTTGAGTTGACAGGAAACAAAAACAAAAAACAATAAAACATAAACATAGATATAATAGTCACGCGTCGAAAAATATATAACATAACGTTCGGAATAAGCTTACAGAACATGCGTGGATTAACACAAGATTCCAGTATGACTGATTATATTTAAAAGTAAAGGCAATTGAACAACTTAAAAAATAAAATTAATTCATAATGTTACACAAATTTACTGAAAACGTAAGCAAAAGGAGTAAAGATGTAGTCAAATTAAATTTAGGATATAAAAAAGTGTTACAATTGATACTAAATGTTACTCATCTCTTCCATTTAAAGAATTCTTGAATTTCCTTTGAGCGATTTTTATCAAAACTTTCCTAAGAAAGAAGTTCATAGGTATTGCAAAGACAGACTCTACCACTTCTTCGTAGATCACGACATCAGTCTCACCTGTACGTAAACTCTCACGAATGACCGTGATTAATCCAGTAGGTTTTTTAATCTTTCTTTTCATATAGTATAACCGGGAATTGACCCTACCTTTTAGACTAAATGCATAAAGTCCTGCTATCATTTGTGTTACATGAAGCGAAGGAGAGAAAAAAAAAAAAACTGTCCTACAAATAAAATCCATCTACAAAAATTAAAACCATTAGTCGAAGGACGTCCCTGGTATATAAGTATATAAGTATATACGTGAAGGATAAAGGGAAGTGTGGGCTTGGATATAAAGAGCTTTATGGACGCATGCATTACACGTGGCGGCGTATGCCATTAATGACTCAAAACCGATCATGTATACAAAAAGTGCAAAGCGTATTTGAAGCGGTCTGTAATTAACCATTGTGTCGTTGTTGTCTCGTTCATGTAATTAGGCAAACCGTAACAGGATAATACCCTTTTTTCCAGCTCCCTTTTTATTTCTGGCTTGAACCTCGTTTTTTCCTTATAGTTTGACCGTAGGATGGCATTTCGTGTTGTTTTATTGAAAGCTTGTCTGAAAGATGGCATTTTTCGGTTAAAGAGTGATTTTGAGTTCAATGAACAGTATGAGTAAGTGAAATGGTTCATGAGAAGGTTTTACAAATAAATTTATTTCGCGGTTGATCTGATGCTTAACTGACTTGAATTGAAATATTTCGATAGGGCACAATTTGACAAAATAAAAGACGATTGTAACTTTGTGTGCAATTAAAATAATTGTAATATTTGTTATTATATTATACTTTATTATATTATATTGTATTATATTAGATTATTTATAATATTATATCATTATCAAGAAGGTAAACATGCGAATACCGGGGCGGATCGATGATTGTCAAATATCATTTCGGGCATCCCGCCAGCCTTCTCAGATTCAGTCACATGGGGAAAAAGAGGGGAGGGGGAGGATGAAGTAGCAATTCCCGACATTACTTTCCCTTCTTTCTTCCTTGTTTTATTGCTCTCTTTCCCAAGTGTGTGTGTGTGTGGGGGGGGGGGGGCAGCCGTTTCTATCCTCTAAATACGCCCGTGGAAGGTATCCACAAAAACTTAGTGAACTACATTTCGAACATGTAAACATTGTTGCTGAATTTTAGCATGGGAATCTTCAAAACTGTGTAGCGTTCAGCCAAACTCTGCATCCAATTCCTGAAACCTGACCAAACACGGCATCCAAGCAAAATATGCCAACTACATTGAAAGGTAAGCATGATCAAGAATAGTATTCAGAATGGCAGAATTTAAAGAGGGATGTACCACTGGTAATGAAAATGTCAGATTTAACTCCGGCCGAACTAATCTCACATGTACCCACACACTGATCGAAGTTGCCCATTTTGCGCGGACTGTCACTGTTCATTTTCCGTGCCTGTAGAAACGGGGCATATCTTGCGTACGATTTCGGGTTCGCCCTGGCAAAGTCCGTTTGGTTGGCGGTCGGATGGCCGACCAGGATACGGCTGGTCGGTCGAAGTTGATAATGATGATGTGAGCGAATTCAATGAGGATGATAAGTTTGACGTGCCTCGCTGGCTGATCAGTTTCGATTTGCATCACTTTGCTCCGGCTTTCCGGTAAAATGGGGGTCAACGAATTGTGTAGCTGATATCCAACGAAAATACATAAATCAAAGTGATGATCAAAATACAGATGAAATGAAACAACAGAAGCGCAGAGGAAGACAATACAAGGTTTTGAACAAAATGTTGTATTTTTCCCTAGGTTAACGTTCATTTTTATAAGCCCGTTTTTAGTGACAAAATTGTGTTTACAAAAATTAATGTAAAAATGTTTCAGAAAGCATATTCTTTCGGAAAGTTGGTCTGTTGATGGAAAAGCAAATAAATCAATTCTTCAAACTATATTTTCAAAAATATTTCTTCATTGAATATATAATATTAAGGTGAATAACATTTTTTAATAAGGAAATATAATCAGAAAAAAGTGAATAGAAAAATAGAAAACGGAGGGGCTTCATATCGAGTACTAGCATGCAATTACTACGATAAAAATGCTTGAATATCTCCATATCCGATTGTGCATGTAAATTATAAGTAATATCGAGTATTCACAGCCCACACTGTCACAGTGTATGGTTTATAATCTACAGACTCTCCACTCATCAACCAACCAACCAAATAACCACCCAACCAACCAACAAAACACCCAACCAAAAACCAGTAAATGAACGAACTAATCAACGAACCAACCATTATATCCAACCAATCCTCCAACCCAACTAACCCACCATCCCACCATCCTGCCAACCTCCTAACCAACCAAACAATCATCCAAACAACCAAAAAAATCAATCCACCAACCCATCAACCAACCAACTCACCCACCAACACACCCACCAACCATCCAATCAACTAAACTAACCATTTATAGCCAACCACCTAACCAACAAACCAATGATCCAACCAACCGAACAAGTCAATCCAACAACCCACTAACCCACTCACCAACCCACCCACCAACCCACCCACCAACCCACTCACCAACCATCAAATCAATCAACTAACCATCTAGTCAACCATCTAACCAACCAGCCAAACATCTAGCCAACCATCTAACCAACCAACCAATCATCCAACCAACCAAACAAATCAATCCAACAACCCACTAACCCACCAACCCACCCACCAACCCACCCACCAACCATCAAACCAATCAACTAACCATCTAGCCAACCATCTAACCAACCAGCCAAACATCTAGCCAACCATCTAACCAACCAACCAATCATCCAACCAACCAAACAAATCAATCCAACAACCCACTAACCCACCAACCCACCCATCAACCCACCCACCATCCACCCACAAACCAACCAATACAACAAAAACTTGAGTGAGAGGTAGACCTAAAGTGAAAACAAAGTCCCATCCTTTTCAAAAAGCGCTGTTGAAGACAGATATTTATTTTTTTAAAAATTATTACACAAACTTAAAGTTGGCATGTGCGCATTCTCAATCCATAATGAGGACTTGAGTTTCAAAATATGCATTCATAACTTAAGTTTTACTTTGACTTTTAACCATAATTTTTTCTCTATAATTACAGCTTCTCGAGAAAAAAAAGATTGTGTCATTCTACTTATTATGTTACTGGGTTTGAGAAGTTAACATCGAAATGAAAGCTGTTATAGTTCACAAATCCCTGAATCTGCAAAGCGTTTGTCGGACCTAAACAAGCTATGCATCAAGTCATATTAAAGTTACGTTGCATTATTTTTGTATGTATAGGATATGAAGAAGAATAACAAAAATGTAAGAAAGGTAAAGACAGAGAGTGAGAGAGAGAGAGAGAGAGAGAGATAGAGAGATAGAGAGAGAGAGAGAGAGAGAGAGAGAGAGAGAGAGAGAGAGAGAGAGAGAGAGAGAGAGAGAGAGAGAGAGAGAGAGAGAGAGAGAGAAGGGCAAAGAGGTCGGTATGAAATGAAAAGATATGAATATCAAATGTGTTACATTTGTAATTAGAATTCCATTCATTTGAGTTCAGGTTTATTAACATTAATTTCAATTATATCTGAATGAGATGAAAACTATATAGAGAATAAGAATTGTCCTTTCAAGATTCATAGCAAAATTGTAATTGCTATTCATATCAATTATTGTACCTAATATCAAATTTATTCAAATTGGCAATAATAACCATTATAATTTGGAAACTTATTCGAAAGGCATACGTTGCTTTTTCTAAATAAATTTTCGAATGGAGCACATTTCAGAGGGTACATTAAAAAAGAAAAAAATCGTTCTTGTTTCTATCCTTGTTTCAGAGTTCATATGAATGCAAATTCCACATTTTCAAGGGGTGCCAAAGTTCTAGCTACTTTTGGCATTTCACAGTTTTAATCTCAATAGAAGCTTTATACTTACTGGATCGTAGTAGGTATGTATATTGATATTTTTTGCGCCAGAAAAAAGGGAGGTAGGATCATGTAGGAAGGTAATGTTCGGACAAAGATATATGAAAATTACCGATGGAGGAAAAGTGGGCTCTGAAATTTGCCGCTTAGCTGGTAAAATACCCTAGCTAAACGGCAGTCTGTCGCTTTAGGGATGAAGCGAGTCCCGGCCTTAAGCTTCGCGCCGCGAATATAACGCCGGTTCGGGGTTAATATCAACTGTATCATTTCAGAAGAGAGAGGTAGAAAAGGTCCCTTTTTATAGAACCAGAGAAAGATAGGAGAGATTTAGACAGCTACTTTATTTTGATGAAATTACGGAGGGTAATATTGCTTATATTTGCGTACTATGAGTTTAACATCAAAAGTCGACATTGCACGGTCTCAAATTTGCGAGGATTTCGGTGTCCCGGGTTTTATTTAAATTCAGCCCACGTAAAGTACATGATGAAATACCATCTATGTCCTCGTGAATACAATGTCATATAAAACAAATAGCACAATGCACTATTCATGGCCTTATTTTACTTGCTTACTCTTCTTCGACTTTATTCTTTCTTGATTTTTCTTACCATATATAATTCTGAGAGCCAACTTTAAGAGCTGATTTAAGGATTTATGAATTGACATTGTCCCATTACTAAACACAAATTACTTTAGATAAAAAATATTAAACTCTCATATTTACATTTGTAGCAGAAAAATTCGACCGCAATCAATATCAGCCCGTTATCTATTCATGACTGTGGACCTTTTTATATTGCCATAGTCATGATAGTAGGCCCTCATTTTCTTCTCTACGAATTGTTTGAATTACCAAGAGTATATTGTAAAAATAATAGATCAGGAAATTAAACTCACAACGTAAATGGTGCCCTATTGAATATTTAATATGGTCACCGAGGCACGAGTCCCGGTCATCGTAGATGGAGCGTAATACACTGTATTTACCTGTATAAGAAATCATACCCACACATTTTGAAGACAACGTTGTTTTAATTTTCAATGCATTTTTATGATATACGATTTCAAAACGCAACTCCATAAACTTTATTCTGGTATGCAATAATGGTATAAGGTATATTATATGCACGTTTCAGAAACTCGCAAAGAATAAAATAGGAAGTTGTACTATTTGATTAAGCTTTAAAGCTTATCTGTACTAGTTTATAGGAGGGCCTAGACTACTCTGCAAGGTCACTGGACAGGTGGTTATCTCATTAACTCAGCTCTCATTTAACATAAGAAAAAGAGGATCATGGGGGACCAACAGGCACCGATTGGGAAGTTTTCGATATATAGAGGGAGCAAGTAGCTACAAGTAGGACAGTGTGCCTTTAAGACATCAAATCGGAACTGCATCAAGAAGGTACAATAGTCAACATTTTGAAACATGTTTTAATCTTGTATTTTCGAAAATATAAACTAAAAACAATAAAAACCACATCCGATAGTCATAAAATTATAATAATTATATTTGAATTCAGATCGATATTAGAAGGGAGCTCAATTTCGATGAAGTGAAATGAATGAACACGCATGAATATATTTTTTAAAATGTCCATTATCATGACTATATTAACAAGTATTGACATAGTTTGTTAAATTAAATTTTGTCGTTTGATTCAGGCGATGATTCGGATGAAGTTCTTCAGAGATGTGGAGAGAGAGATAGGAAAGGAGGGATACCGAAAAAGAAGGATAATGTACAAATAGAGAGGGAGAGAGGGAAAGTGAGAATATAGATTTTTGTTTGCATCGCTGATCATGCCATCCATGAGTAACTTCAAACAAAATAGTACACAAGACCCTTAATTAAAAACGACGCTGGTGTATTTTGATTCTCCCTCCCCTCCCCGCTTTCCCCTTTTTGTACCACTCTATCTCCCTATCTCTCCGACCTTATTAATGGTGATTTAAAGTGTAGCAAATCTTTTGTTGTGCGTTTGGCAGAGCAAATATGCACGCGTGCCGATTTTGACAGGAAAGTTGGCATAGTCGTGCGCCGATGCGTGTCGCGGGTCTTTTCTCCGCTCTGCCGGACAGTTCTGAGTATAATCGCGGAGGTTTAGCTATACTCCGTGGTGGCTTAAACGGAGACGCCGTGAAAATTCGCAGTTAACAGCCAATTTCATTGTTTTCCTTCCCCCTCCTCCCCTCATCCTTCTATGGTTATCGACCGTAGAAGAGATACATAGTCACGCTCGTCTACTTTCATCGCTCGCGTGCCTAAGCCGTAAAAACAGAATCAGGAGATACGGCTGTAAGCTTAACTTTCCAGAGCCACGTGCGGCTATTGTTAGGAAAAGGTGGAATTATCGTTGCCCACAGGGACACGCGCAACAAAGAAAACCCCTGTTTCTTTCATGATCATGATAGTTATCTTTCCTTTATCATCCCCTGGCATCTCTCCTCCCCCTCCCCTCCGTAACCCTACAAATGACCGCATCTATTCTCTCCCTCATCGCAGCCCCGTGCGATAAGGTATAGATCGGTGTTGTAATCGTATTGACTTCTCCCTTCTAATTTTCATTCTATGGTATCGGAAGTTGGAAGGAGGGGGTTGCATCTGAACGTGAATACCATTGTGTAGGCTCCATCCTCAGATCCCATCCTCCGCCGGATAAGGACCATTTCCCCCCGAGGCGATGAAGTAATTGAGGACAAAAACTACAAAATATGATTCTGAAGGAAAGAAAAGAGGAGAAAATGGCAAGAAAGTTCAGTGCTGATTTCTTTGGTTAATCTATTTCTCAATTCGAAAGATTTGTCCAATCCTTGATGGAAAGATCTTTTCAATTATCCTAACAAAACGAGGTAGAGAGAGAGATGCACGCTCTAAGATTTAAATTGGCATTGGTCCGGAAAGTCGTAAAAATAAGAATGGGTTTATTTCTGTCTTTCCTTTCTTAACTTTTCTCATATTCTAGTTTCTCTATTCCCATTATGCAAATGGTAATTTCAAATGTTTCTTCGTTCCAGAGGAAATTGAACCCTCTCGATACTGATGAAACAAAGACAATTATATCTTTATGAGATAAGCAGATAAAATACTTTTGACACAACCGACTATCAAAACGTTAGAAATGGATATATACAAATATATTTTTCTCTTCTATTTTTCGTAACTCATTGACTGAAGTCTCATTAAAATGTTATATTCTAGATACTTGAGAGGCAGTGATGAGAATCAGTCTATTGGCATAAAAAAGATGGTGAAGGATGGAAATTGATCTTTAGCTTCTTATGAAGATTTGCTTTGTATAATCAGGCAAACAGGTTTTGGTTTAAAAAAAACCTTTGTTCTATTTTTTCTACTATATAAAAAAGAAGCACTTTGAGATTTTTAAACTTACCATCGATTTGTCAAGGAAATGATTAACTTATGAGTTCGCAGAGTGTGAGGGTATGTCTGTGACAAAAATTATCACTGAAGATTATTATTATGTGTGTCTTATTCCTGGGATTTTGAATAAGAAAAAATATTGTACTTTGAATATATACTTTTTTTTGACGGCAGGATATGTTCCGTCACCTTATATGAAAATGGAACATGAACAGCATTTCATATATAATAATGGTTGAGACAAAAATGACAGCAATATTATTTAACATGCAGTTTTTTTAATTTCTGCGAAAAATTTGTTTTTGTTTTGTTTTACATTTTAGCTTCTACAATGTTTGGGAAGTGATACAGACGAAATAATTTAGATGATTCATATATTTATATAGAATATGTGTGTCAATCCACAGACACCAACATCTATAAATATTAAATTCTGGAATTTAGATGTCATTTTGTCGTTGTCTTTTAAAAAGAAATCATACCGCATATTCTTTGCAGAGTATCATTAATGAGGTTTTCTGACAAAGTTGAAGTGTAAATTCTAACTTACTCCTGAAACGGGACAACGACGGCCATGTTAAATACTCTTATACGGAACCACGTTCCAGTTGATAACTGTTTCAACACGTTCTCTACACTTTTTGCGGAATGGTGCTAATAGAAGTCATGCTCTATTGATTTTAGAATTGATCTACGCTATAATGACCAGATACACGTGCATTTCAAAAGGGTATAAATGCAAAAATGTTTTGGTAATTAATGACTCGCGTAGTTGTTGTTGCGTGAAAGGCAATGAAAAAGATCCTTTTTATATATTTTCTGTAATTTTCCTTTGTTACGCATCAATGCCATCAGATACAAGCCTAATGTACTTTTGGGTTTGAAACCACAAATGACTCATCAAGTTTCAATTAGGAGAGTAAGCACAATTCCGATTTTTCATCCAGAAAAGAGCTCGGATTGTATTTGCAGAAACGAGAGTAAAATGCGGTGGTAATGTGCGTGGATGCAACTCAAAATAATACAAAAGCATTTGCTTATAGAGACGGTAGCGCTTCGCTGTAATATTTGCAAGATAAGGCAGAGATTTTTTTTATTTTTGCTCTTGTTTAAACAATTTTCTTTTCAATCAATTAGTTGTGGATATCGTTTTATATTCAGGTCAGCTATTCAAGACTCTTTATTACAGAAAGTTTAATGTTTATGGATTTCCAACTTTTATGCATGGTCTTACTGCAAAACATTCAGGAACATCAAAACAAGTTAAATATGGTTTGTTTTGTCTTTACTTACGGGAGCAATCATGTAGCAGTTTGATTAAAATCGCCTTTTAGGGTCTAAATCTTGTGTAGAAATCGAATTCCTCTGGATGACATGCTAGCAGTGTGATCAGCCCGATAGTTTCGGGCGGGTTGAGTGTCTGATTGACGCTGAGAACCCATCGTCACTCCGGTATGCGTGATAGATTCTTACTCGTATGTAGTCACCATGGGCACGCGGAAGAAACGTAAACTGATAAAAATAAAATCCATTAGTCAATGTTTCAATTAATATTTGACCAAAGTGTACTATCGTCATGAATGTATTCATTCATCATCAACACCACCACCTCCAACACCACCCCAACACCACCACTACGACCACAACCATCATCTGCATCATCATCATCATCATCATCACTACCTTAATATTCAAACGACATTTTCACTTATCTAAGTCTTTGCCTGCTAATGTACTGTCATTATGAGTTAAAGTTTAAACAAACAAAATCATATAAACAATTTCGGGTGTCATTAATACAGATTTACTTAATCGTGGAACCTGATAAACCATTAGATAAAATGACCTCAGATGTATACATGTAACAAAAATGACGATTAATTTAAAAATAAAGGGCATGATTCAAAATAAGCATTAAATAATTTGCTTGTTATAATTGTGATAATAGATGATAATCAAGATAATCTGCTGATCATGATTATGACAATAGAAGAATTTGTTTAATTATAACAAAGATAAAGAAAATAGATAAAAATCAATTTAGATACAAGGCAACCTTTTGAAATTTTATCTCACATTACTCAAATAGCTCGTACATCACTGTAAGTAGTAAATCATCATACTTGCATTCATCTTAACAATGATATCAATTTCTATAAAAACTGTTCTCCTTGGAAAGATATTTGACGATAATTAAAGAAGAAAAAAGTATTCTAAATATCAGTTTGAAAGACACAAGTAATTGTTATAGATCTTGAATATTGGGAGGGAGGGAGAGAGAGAGAGATAGAGAGAGAGAGAGAGAGAGAGAGAGAGATGGAGAGAGAGAGAGAGAGAGAGAGAAAGAGAGAATGGGAGAGGGGGAGAAGAAGGGAGGGTGGAACGGAGAGAAAGAGAATCACACGAACCTGGTGTGTTTGTTGCGTAACAACCGTCGGCCGAACGTGGGCCGCGTCGATACCGAGGTGAGAGAGCTCTACGAGTCAGGCTTGCGGAAGCGATTTTCTCGCTTCCAATAATATTGCTAATGATGCATTCAATAAACACTTCATAAAGGACGACCATGTTTCATCGGGAAGCGGTCCTTGAGATGGCATTAAAGAATACATTATTCTAAATCAGCTTTACATACATAAACGATCTTGTTTGATGCGGATTTTAATGACAAATGCAACTTGATATTTTTAAATCGGGAATGGTAATAACAGTGAGTAACATAGAAAGTAATAACATTGTTACAATTACATGACGGACTGACTGACTGACCCAAATCATCACTCCTCTCTCCCCCTCACTCTCACAGACAGACACACACACGCGCGCAAACACACCCACCCCTCACACCCACATACACACACATGCACACGCGCGCACTCACTTCTTCTCTCTATATCAAGTTTACCTGTCTCTGTCTTTGTCTCTGCCTATCTCTCTCTTTCTCTTTCTTCAGCTCTCTGAAACGTTCACTCTCAGCATGCTCACTCATGTCAATCCTTGAAGAGATGATCAATAAATAATGATGAATATGATCATAAAAGGATTCTTGTGATGATAACATTGATCATGAAAGTAAGATATTGATCTCTATGCATAAAGTTGACAAATATGAATAACAATGACTTACGAATAACAAAGAAAAAATCCACAGCTATTTTAAAGACGCCATACTAGTATGAAAAGCAAAAAAAACCTCAACAAACCGACAGCTTTGGCGTATCAATATTACGTCGAAATTACAGAGCAAAACAATATGCTTCAATACTACACTGCAACATTACTATGCTTAACCACATCCAGAAAAGACTATGGAAATAAAGTACCTTAGTTTGTTATAATAAGAATAAGTAATTAAATATCATGATAAAAACTGACTTTATTAGTTCAAGAAAATCTAGAAATATTAAAGATTAGCAACATTCTAAAGTGCACTATATAGGCCGTAGCTAAATGCATACATGAATGGCCGTCTATATTCAGAGTTAATCCGATTAAGATGATGTATTTTGATCAACGTTTATAATCGGCCCGTGAGAATAAAACTACTTTCTTCATCTTCATGAACCTTAACGAGCAAACATGCTGGGAACACGGGGAGGTGTTCGGCGGCGCGTGCGACAATTGGGCGTTCTTTCTCTCACTTAGTCGTCTAATTTAAGGCATAAGGACAGACACCTCGGCCGTCTTTAAGAGGGAAATTAAAGCCAATTGGACGGACAAATAATCTAATCTGATGTTGGAATGAGACAAAATGAGCATTAATGAATCGAGGCTATGCTCTCACAACATCCCCTGATACAACAAGACCCCGTTTATTATGGGAGAGCCATACATCTACAGGAATAAAGTATCAGACTGACTTGTGCCTCGACATGTGTCACTTTCGATACGATTATGAAGCATAACACTGTGGACAATCAGATTTAAAATGGTAATTATTGCTATTCAGATAACGATAACAACACACAGGCGCTTAATAATGAATTTATAAGCAATATTTGGGTTCTAAACAATTGTAAAACATCACTATTCAAATTGTTTTGTTGTTAATGCTGTTGTTCGAAAAATCCTTTCCATGTCAAGTTCACTTTTTACAAAGGATTTGTAAAATTGTCAAATATATCATTATTTCATATCTAAAAGTATAACATACTATTTCGATTGTTTTTTTTTATTATAAAAGAATACATTATGTCGTAAAAATGTGTAATCGACGCATAATCGTGACATAAAATGAAAATGGTAATACATAATTATTTCACTGATGTAAATTGATGTCGTCACTATACAGGCCATTATTACAACAAAAAAGTATGTAATCATATTTTGTTCTTTTTATCATCAAGAAGCGGATTCACTTCACGTAAAATAAATCAAACTTCTTATCAGCAGTGTCTTATTTCAGCCAATCCACCACTATTTTAAATTTGCTAACAAACTTCAAGAAAAAAATACAGAAAGAGAAGAACTATAAAGAAGAAAGAAAGACAGGAAGAAAGAAGGATGGAAGAAGAGTAAGGAGGGGGAAACGGTAATGAAATGCAATGAACAGAGAGTCTAAAGGAGGGGCCCCTAACTTTGAAATCTATTCACGGAGAAGTTGTATACTTTTCTTGATGACAAGCTCGCCCCAACCCAGCCAGCGGTGAGCTCATGATGAGTCGTCGGCAAACCCCCGGCGAAGCTTTCATCTCCGCGTCGTCCCTCTTTGCCCTGTGGCTATATCTCATTAAGCGCCAATACACGGCCAATGATACGGCTAAATAAGAAGACATCTTCAGCCTCAAAAGTGGGCCAGTGGAAGAAGAGAGAGATTTTTAAAGGAATCGCTTTGTCCTCGTATCTCTGAGAAAGCCAAGAGTTATACAAAAACCAATTAGTTGTCTTGAAAATAATAGGCGCGTTCATCCCATCTCTCAAAATTCTCCCCTTCATTCCCTAACTCACTCTCTCCATCTCTCTCTCCTACTTTTCCTGTTCCATATTTCCTCTATATCCCTCAGCCTCTTTGACCAATGCCATTCACTATTTTCTGAATTTATTGGATAGTGATTTTCTATTAAACCTGAAATAAATCAAGATAGTCCGTTCTTAATAGAATTGGGTCCATTCATGGATTTAACCGGTCAGACTTTAGTCGGATGCTCTCAAGACGTCATTGTTTGGTTATGACGAAAAGTTGAGAATACAAATACATCACCCAAAATAAATGTAGGCCTACTCAGGACTTCAGTAAATTAAAACAAAACTAGTTATCATTGTTTTCCAAACATTATTTGAGCTGTTTGGGAACGATTTAGCTTTAAAAATCTACATGTAAATCATAATTATTTTTGTGTGTCTCAAATTTCAATTCATAATGAATGGAAGTGTGATTCTCAGTTATCAGTATGGTAAGGAAAATCGATGTCCTCACGATTGTGTAAAAGTGTATGTATTTATTTATTTTCCTGATTTAGTGGCTACAGACTGTCAGTAATAATCATTGAATATGATCCCAATAATGATACTTGTTTTGCGATAGGCTAGTTGAATTGATGTCTGAATACTTCTAGACAGCTGCATCCAGAGCGCTGGAAGCGGGGGTAGAGGGGAGGGGGCAGACAAAATAATTGCATGTAATTACTTTGCAATACAACTATGTATACTAAGCTTTCAAGTGCTCTAAAACGCAAACTTTCAACATTCTAAAATAATTTTATTAGCGCAAATACCAATAGGCGCAGTGTTTCTTATTAGTTATTATTGTAAATAAAATCATGACAACAATAGGCACCAAGGGGGTATCTCTCCAAAGGTGGGGGTCAACATTATTTTGCCTCCCCCTCCCCCCTCCCCCCTTCCCCGCGTCAATATAATATGTATGGCCAAATGAATATAGCGCATGCTTATGTTTATGCTGCAGAAATCCTGTCACAAGGGCAGAATTTTCCCTTTTGGGGGAGAGGGGGGGGGGGGGGGGGCTGGAGGCAATTGTTTCTGCCCCCTGCCCCCTGCCCCTTAAATTTAATGTCTGTTTCTCTTTACAGGACTCAGTATTACCCCTTAATGGGGCCCCTCGTAAGAGAAATGAACATTCTGTGAAGATTCAAGAATATTACGAGAATTATTTTTAATGCATAGCAAAGTTTTCTCATGCTGCAAAATACAAAATTAATTAAAAACTAAAAAAGACGAACTTAGTATTAATTGCAAACTTTAAATGTTCTTGCCAAATCGCTACGCTCTCTCGCAATTCATAATTAACTTTCCACAACCCTCTACCACAAGGCTCCCGAAAGCGCGTGAGGGTAAGGGGAGGGTGGGAGGAAGGTGATATACTCTACTCAAAGAGGGAGCTTTGCCCCGTCCCCCGCGCATGAAAAAGGGAAGATAATTAAGTGACATCAATCAGTTTGCAGTACAACCCTGGAAAAGATTTCTGGTGCTTTAAGATACAGAGTTTTAACATTCCAAAAACATTTTTTCCCCTTTCACCCCGTCGCTTATATGCATTTAAACAGAAGCAGTGTTTCTTAAAACTTTTCTGTTGAAACATTCTTCGACAAGGACCCCGGAGTGTGCGGGTAGAGATTCCATGTACAAAGGGGAGGCAAACTCGTGTAACCCCGCCAGACATCGACATCATAAATGCATTTAAATATCTTGCAATATACATGTAGAAAAGCTTAAGTTAAAACTTCCCAAAACGTTAATTATCCTCTCGGTCGCTCCTCTCCCTCGCATTCTACTATATGGACCGTTTCTTATCATTGTACAAACTGGCCTGTTCACCATGGGCGCCCAAAGCCGGGGAGGGCGAGAGGATTCCTCATTCTAATAAAAGGGTTGGGGGGGGGGGGGGGAGAGATCAAAATTTGTTGCCTTCCCTTGCACAGTCCTTCTCGTTTTTACATGTATGCAAATCATTATCCGGAAGTAGACTGTGATTTTTCCGTTGTGTTTCAGACTATACTTATCACACTTTTCAATCTGACGATTTTTTTTCTCGCTCGGTCGCTACTGTCCCTCGCGTAAAAATAAACTTACTTCCGAGTTATATGATCCTTAGAATTATAGAAGCTGTATTATGTTAGGTATGTGTGTTATGAGAATAATGATATAGATATGCTTAAAGTTGCTTCTGTGCTTAACAGGGGCTAAAGAACCAAATAAAGCTATATTTAAATCCTACAATAATTTGAAATATTCAAAACATTATTCTTTGGAAATATTATGTATGAAAGGAGGATTTGTGTTTGTTTAGGGGAAGGGGTTATAGGAAGGTAGTAAGCGTAGCTACTTTTCAGAGCTAAATTTGTTGACAATGCATTCGACGTGGGGCCCCCTAGATGGTCCTCCCCCCCCCCCCCCCCCCCACCCACAAAAAAAAGCTGGAATAGTTCCGCCGCGCTTTGCTGCATCACATACACGTTCTTGATATAGACATCATTTGGCTCCATTTTGTTAACAGTTTCTACTTCTTTTAAGCTATGTTTCATTTACACTGCGTTGTGCTCTCGCTGGAAAGTATCAACTCATCCAGAAAGTATCACAGGCAAAAGTTCATGCCGCGAATGTTAGCGGCTATCGCTATAGCAGCCCCCTGATAAAACTGCGTGAATGACTTGAAAAGAAAGTTTGAATGACGTCGGTTAATTTTTTTCCACTGCGTTGTGCTCTTTACTATGATAAAAAAGGATGAAGAAAGCTAGGTGATCAAGATTCGATTCATTTCAACCTTAAATAAGGCAAATCTTTTGTTCTATGTAATACAAATTTATTATTCAAAATTCATTCAAAGGACTTCATCTCCAAACCTCTAATATGGTAATTAGGGATAATGCTAATAAAAGTTATTAGTGGTGCATAATGTGCACCAGTATCCCATAGTTTTAGAAGGCAGATAAACCGGCATTCTAAAGTACTTATCTGTGGCGAGGGTTAGTCATAGCGTGTATATGGCATTATACACACATCCAAAGTCACATCCACCGTAAAAGAAGCAATTTTGATGTGTACCATGAACTTGAATAGTCTTTGAATATCTAGTTTAACAAAATAAACTTGGAAAACAAAATTACAAAGACTTACTGAATATCTGCAGCCAAAATCGACAAGGGATTATGCACATACTGGACTACATAATCTAATTGATGAATTTTCGCCTCATCCGCTAAATCCGCGACTATAAACTAAACTAAAAGCTGTAATACATTTCCTATCATCTTGAACTCATTTGTTTGGAAGATGTCATTAATATTAATTGTATTTAGTAACAATATTCAGCATACATTAATTGGATTCCATTATTTAGTTAGTGACCAATACCAGAATTTAAGAGGGCCTTTAAGAAGTGACTGGTATTAAAGAGACATGGCATGGCGGTAGAATGGAGAGTTTTATATTGTGACCTGATACATCTCTCGACGTCATACTAAATCGATCTAATCTCAACCTCGATTTCATTAAATGTTAATTAAGATTCACTGCGCGCATTTTCTGCAGGGTTTAATTAACTCCACATTGTTTCACATCTATAGACAACGCGTGTCACTTTGATTTTGATCTTTTTATGTAATGGGGACGAACTGGACTCTCTCTCTCTTATTATCTCTCTCTCTCTCACACACACACACACATAAACACACACACATAGACACGCGCGCGAGCACGCACGCACAAACACACAAACACACGCAAACGCACTTACACGCACATACACACACTCTCTTTATCTATCTATATCTCTCCTTATATCTCTCTGTGTGTTTTTATCTGTCTGTCTGCACTCTTGTCCTCTTTTCGGTTACTTTTGTATTCAATCACAGATTATGAAAGTATACACACCCACACGCACGCAAACGCGCACATACACTGAATTTTAGTAAAGGAATACGTATGATATGGTTTAAAATCAGTACATTAATAGATAAAGGGTAAAACGCTTATTATATCTTTAACACCATTTATCATGGTTGATTTGCTTTTACATGAACATCTCATTGATACAATATTTAAGAATGTTAAATTCACATATAAGTTTATACACATCTTGTTTTATAACAAAAATTACAAGAGAGAGAGAGAGAGAGAGATTTTCCAAAGGAGAAGTGTAAAAATGAAAAAGCGTCATATGTATCCGACCGGACAGCTATTCCCTACGTACGTAGCCCTATCATCCTTTCAGGCTCAATTAAGATGACTGACGGTTGATAAGGTATGTCATCTTGCCCAAACTATCTATAAACTTTAAGCCAATATGTGTATGTGTGTCATTGTGTTTTTTTACAGACGTATATCATTCGGATATGATTATTTACGTCTGGGGACCGACTTTTAACGTCACCATCCGAAAGACGTGATTCACTTTCGAACCTGTGTCCTTGGCTGAATCAATAATTAAACACAAGAGTTTAAATAATAATAATTTATACAAAACCAAGACAATGGGTATGTATACTTGCATGACTGGGACCCATAAGGACATTAAACACACACACTAAAATTTAGAGTTAACACCAATCTGGCTCTCCCCTGACGTTCTTCCACTCAGTGAGGTAAAAACTATTATCTAATTTCATACGTCTTGGAATGGAGTTGAAGGAGCAAGGAAGGAGGAGGGAAAGCCCCATCTGAGGTGTGAGAGGCTAGGAGGAGGGCGACTAACTATACATGGCAGCTTTCATTTGCACCTAACAAATTACTGATTAGATACCGAAGTGATGGAGACTGGCTCTAACTCGGTTAAATATGATACCTACTTAGGCCGGTTAGCCCCGTATTAAGGCCCTTCATACAAAGATTATTAGTGTGAGTGTCTCAATGAGCAGGATACACATCTCCAGGCCATTATCCAATCTTCAGCAGTCATTAATATTTTCTAAATAGATTTCTGCTTTTGTGACACGTCCGACCTTTGTGTTGCTTCCTTGATTCACGATAGCCGGGTGAAAAGGGAAGGATAAGACAACTGAGGGGAAAAGCTATACAATAGGATAACGAAACACCTTCTTTCTACATCGTTTGAAAGACTTTTAACGAAGAAAAGAAAACAGATTTACAAAACACAGATGCACGGCAATTGCGAATGAATAATTAAAAGTTAGTGTTCTTGAATTTGTTTTGTAATGGATAAGTGTAATAGCTATTAAAAAATTTATTTGTAAAAGCATTTCATCGAATGATATACGTTGTGTTTTATGTCAGGTCACCATAATGATATCATTCACATACTTTCAAATATTGAATTTTTATATTCTGACTAAAAAAAAACTTCTCATTATTTCTTGGACCCGTACCAATGATTACAGAGAGGAGGATCAATTTAGATTTACATGAATGGCCCAGTTTTTCTTCGAATGGAGTAGCCCATGAAAAGTGCAGTGAAAGATGATAAAATGCGACCCTTTCTATAATTTATCTTGTTATCCTTCTTTCCTTCTTTTTTTTTTTTTTTTTTTTCTTTCTTTCTTCTTTCTTTGTAACTTTCGATCATTATCGCTCTAAAATGTGATAATGATGAGCAAAATATTTTTAAAACCTTTCATCTTTTTTTACAAACTATGATCATCTGTCTTTCTTATTCTTCTCCTGAATCCTCGTAATCCATTTGTATATTCTCTCCTGATTTGTCTTCCCTCTTCCATCGTAGATAAAAAAGAACGAAAGTCCGAGAATATTTTTTGAGCGCGAATATTGCAGATTGGTTTCAAATAGAATCTGTCAACACCCGTGTAAAATCTAAAAGCAGTTAAAGAAACATAATTAAAATACACATACATGTCAAAACGATTAATTTTCTCATTCAGAATTGAAACATTCGTTGGAATCATTCTGCTCTGTGCTTACTGGAATTTTCTAAGTTATATACACCTTTTTTCCCAGTTCTTTCTTCCATCCTGCCTGCACCCCATATTTGGTCTTTAATCACTTAACTTGTTTATAAGTAAGCTAAAAAATGAAGGGAACTTAATTATCGAAAGCACTTGACCTGCTCCTTTTCTCTTTCTTTCTTTTCTTTTTCTAGCTTAACCTGGTTAGATTTCAGTTCTTCTTTACAATCACAATCCCCCTGCTGATCTTTCCCCCTCCTCGTCTTTCTTGCCTGTCATCCAAAGTCGAGATCAATTGAGAATGCATCCGAGGACGGAGCTAAATGGATAAATAATGGCCGGGCATGAGTGTCGGCGGCTTTTCCATAATGCTACAAAGGAGCTTGATTTCGCTTCAATTTCAAATGCCATAGGTTGAAGTCAGCTTCAACCCCGTGGCATTAGTCAAAGTCCAAATTTTGTTATTTTCCCTTCGATTCATTGGCAGTTTGTCAGACCTAATACCCAAGAAGAGCTAACTTTAGTATCTTCTCTCCCCCTTTTTACCATTCTCCCACCAAGTTACTTTTTCCTCCCATTTCTACTATTTGAAAGACTCTGTGGGCTTTGTAATTTTTCGTCCTGTGCGTCATGACAAATGTTTTTTCACAGGTAGGCAAGATAGATTGAGGAGCTGGGTTCATATTCACGGCAATATCATTTTTCTTCCAGACCTTCGATAATTCTCGGACATTCTTGGCAGCTGTAATGGTGCGTTTTGATGTTATTTGTTTTGACATCAGACAGCAATGAAAGAAATGTTATCTACATCCGTAAATATGTGTGCCCGTATCCCAATGATTTATCGATGCAGGATAAGAAACGAATGCAATTTCATTACTTAAATACGGCAGTTATTTTTCCATTCTCTTTGATATTCAATGCGGGATAACAATCATGTTTTATTATTACTGCGCTTGTAAGTTTATTCTTATTCATCTCACAAGTTATTTTTAAAGAATTATCTCGACACAATCATCACCATTTTTAGCGCCAGAAACTCATTCCTCTCTTCTCTTTACATTCTACGATTTCTTTTGTTCTCTTTTTGTATTTTTCTCACATTCTCCTAAATTTCAATGACTTTTACAATATTAATTAATTTTTACATCAGCTTTCTAATGTTTAATAAGAAAGCCTTTAATATTTCGCCACCATCACAGATAACCCAAAAAGGACTGTTCTTTGAGTAGCTTTTTTAATTTTTGTTTGCTGTTTCATAGATAATACCTATTCAAAATACCTTAGACACATATTATATGACATATTTCGTATCCTTTGTTTTTTTATTCGGTGATTGTTTGGGATCGAAAGGGGGAGAGGTCAACAATATACACAAATGCCTATAGGCGATTTTCTTAATTGAAAATAACGTTTCCATATATCATTTATGTCACGTATAAATTAAAATTGAAGACAAAAAGACCCTTCTCAGTTTCGTTGTTCATGTACACCGCTGGAAGATTTGGCCGTGTATTGTAAATAAAAAATCCACACATTCTTCCCGCTCTATCAGCAAAACAACATTTCTTCTGTGAATGTGTAATTCTACAAATCCATAGTGATACAGCACACTATCTTCCCCATGCTATAATTCAACCATTCTCCCGATCGATCTCATGTATGGCTTTATGCTGGCTAGACGTGGACATGAATGATGTATGAGAGGGAGAAGCAGAGCTTATACCAAGTTTTACGAAAGAATTATCGCTAGGTATTTGTGCAAAAATGAATTCTAAACAATAACTGATTGCTGGCCGGTCCGACGATTACTCACAACAGTCAGAAAAGTAATTCATTTTGCTTGAAAATGTGATTGCTATTGACTGTAGTTTATCCGTGGAACTCCGTCGCGGAGTGTAGATAGAATTGATAGATTGGCGACTAGACAGCACAACATGTTATGGAGCTAAAACATAAACACACACTCAAACACACTTCATTTGAAATATGCTGAATGCTCCTGCATCACTTAACAACAGTCCGGTTCTGAATATTCTCAAAATATGTACTCAGAAAACTAAATTCTTTCTGTTTGCTTTTAAGAATTTTGGTATTTCCTTCAATTAAGGTCTGACTTTTTATCAGAGTTTAGCGTTTCATTTGATAAAGTTTTTATACATAATCATTTTTGCTAATAATGAAATATATTCGAAACAATCAAAGAAGCGATGAGCGCTACAATATGATTGACACAGTTTCTCCACGTAAGAATTGAAGTGGTATTTTCCTGCAGGCATGCATCTTAACGGATATTTGTTGAAACAGAAAGAAAAGGAAGTCATTATAGCTATGACATTTACAAAATATCAATCTTTCAGCAAATACAAGGACAAACATTTTTCCACTAGGACTGACCCAGTGGCTGGATCGAAACATGCTTTAAAGGGGTATTCGTTCCCCCAAATCGAAGTTATAGCATCAAGTTATTTTTTCTCCTCTACAACTATTATTTACAGCGGTGTAGTATTTTTATTATGCCCCGGCCTGAAAATGTTAATCGCCCTCAGCTTGCTCCCTCACTACTATACTTTTCAACTACGTTGGTGCCACCGATTATCGCACGATACTCTGATTAAGGTGACATTTGAAGACAATTTAGGGGCATGACAAATTAGTAAGTCCAAAATCAGTTAGTCCCAAATTAAGTTTTGTGAATGTTCCATTCCAGAAAGTCACAAATATGTCATGGGATTAAGATTTGTTTTCCTTTTTTCGAACCCTCTGTATTTTTATGTACCAAAACAAAAGTTTAAAACAAAGTATATTGGGTATCAAATATTTATCACGTGAACACCTTCTTGAAACAAACAACAAATAAAAAATGATAGGCCCAATGATTTTGGGAATGTTCCATTTTTTTAATTATTTTTTTTAACACTAGAAATTAAGACTAATTTTATAACAAGGAGACAGTTAAACATGTAAAATGGCTCATATATATTAAAAGTTTGCTTAAACTATATATATATGTTATTGGGTAAATGTGCATCAATCAGATTTGAATATTTACATCCTGGGGCCTTTCACGTCATCATCCGGAAGTTGTGACTGAGTTTCGAACCAGGGTCCGTCCAAGTCAGTTTGTAGACGAAGATAGAGAGCTGATCAAGTAAATGTACCGCTAGACCACCTTAAATCTCCCCACTGAAATAAATATATTTCGAAAGCAAATCCATGTGCTTGATGTGTAGTAGCTTTTTGAATATATTTATATATATTTATTTATATATTTGGCATTATATCTGTCTCGATCTACCAGGTCTTCTGAAAATAAAATCATACCGATGTCAATTGCCTGATTTGGTGGGGAACACACGGTTCATATATTTATATCCAATTAAAATAACATTACAAAAAAAGAAAAATATTTACATATATATATATAGAGAGAGAGAGAGAGAGAGAGAGAGGAGGGGGGGGGGTGAGATTATACATCACACATTCAAATGTATCTGAATAGTACATTCTTTTTTTTTTTAGACACAAAAACCTCGGTTTTTCATTTTAGATTTATGGCTGCATAACTTCCAAACTAATAGAATGTACATGTAGGTTTATAAATCCGCTCTTCTTGCCTTTTCATACCCATACAGGCCTCTAGCTTGGCGCCGAGTTGGTAGGGAAGGCGAATCCCGCCTCACAACCCTCAACTCCAGTCTTTACACTAAAGCGAAAATCGAGCGAGATAAATTACCAAGCAAGTCATCGTTTAACCCGTGCACTTCCCAAGTTAGACCGTGAAAGCGTCTCCTTCGCCAGAGTTTCGGCGTCTATACCGAGCTGAGAGGCGTGACTGAAAAAGATGTCTGCTTTTAATAGTTCTCTCCGAAAAAGCAACGCTTGTCATTAATGTCACAAGAACGAGATTCGGCAAGAGAGGCTATTTTGTTATCTGATGGTTGAAATTAATATCGTCAAAGGTTTTAAAGTTTTTCTTTCCATACATTTTCTCTTTAAATTGTTTAAAATCTAATCACGATTATGTTTACTGTGATGAGCAAGTGAGCTCAAGTTCAGTACCTGTGATATAATTAACCTTCACTATCTACATGCAGTATTCTGCGATGCGTATCAAAATACATATGTTATCTTGCCGTAGTAGGAGCTAACACTAGGCCACAATTAGCAATTTATGTTGTCATTTGTTGTTTAGTTTATAAAGTGATATGTAATTTTGTCATTTTTGACGATGAATGCAAAATTACTTGCGTTAAATGATTAAGGAATGACGCGCGAAACTGAATTGAAGAAATGTAATTGTGTATGGTGTAGGGCTTAAATAAGTTTTTGCCCCCACTTATACACAGGTAAAATATAGTTATATCTCTTTTTAAATGTGGTAGAACCTATACGTTTTGGAAATTCAGTTCTATGGTCCATAGCATGGTATCTGTGCATAAGTCGACACTAGCCCTTCCTTACATACAATGTAGAAGTTGAATATTTTTAATGGCCCTGTTTTAGAATATAAGAAAATCATAATTTAATTTTTCTTCAAAGATTCACGTTAAGAAATCTTCAATAAAAAGCACCCATAAACTAAACGGTACGAACATTTCAAGAAAGTATATAACCACAATACAACTGAGGAATAAGTAAAAGGAATATTATGTGTTTATGATCTTGGTTAAAAATGTTATGGACATATTGTTGACGTAAACTTTAAAGACTGACATATTAGCGTTGATTCTCGCTAATGAGAAAATAGAAAATACGTTTACATCTACGTGAGATCTTAGAGGGTTAATTCCGCACTAAAATTGACGTTATATAATCGCTCATTACAGTGCATATTTTGTTAAAGGTATATAATCAATGAATAAAAAAGAGGTTATAATGATTGCATAGTTGCCCAATTTTGTTCCGCACCACTTTCAAAATGCTTAAACTATGCCCGTAAAGATGCAATAGTTTTTTGTTGATATGCCTTGAACAGACAAAAGATGGATTTGCTTTTAATAAATAAATGTATAAATCAATGTCATATATTTATACACTCATAATGTTAAGGTTGGATCTTGGTTGATAAAATCAATTCGGTTTTTAAAAGTTTATTATTAACTTATGACGATGATAGAGAAATATCCTATATGTAGACGCGCTGTAGTGCATATAGGTTGGTAGTATACATGTGGACATGTGGACAGAGTTTGTAACGAATAAACAATGCAAACAAAGTGCGTCATGACTATCGACATCATGAAAATATACACCATTCTATAATTATGTTGTCCATTGGATAATAGTATATGGAAAAATATTAATAAAGTTAAGAAAATACATTGATTAACCAAGACTTAAACGAAAGTATTACTTATATGTATTACTTATTTATTATAACATTGATTGGTTGATGTTTCTGTATCGATAATACAAATTCATTGTAATTACTTGAGCCTTTCTATTCATGTGAGCAAATTGTACATTGGATTATTATTGTATATATGGTGCGTATTATGTAGACACAGTGTCTGACTATGGCAAACAGTGTAAATAAAGTAAGTTCACAGTGTCAACAAAATGGAAGCGGACCAGACAGCCTATGTCTATTGTCAAACTTTTATGCATTTTCATAGTAGCCTGTTTGTGGATGCAGTGTATCACCATGCTAAACCGTGTATAACAAAATGTCTTAAATCATACGTGTATCCCCACTGTGGTGCATGTAGTCTAAATGTGGACACAGTGTGGCATCATACCGAACAGTGTGAATAAAGTTTGTTCGTACTGTGTCGACACTATAAAATGTTTAAAGTTACTGGTAACACTGCGGTTATGCTATATTTTGTCACACTTCTGTGGTGCTACAAATTGTTAAAGTCAAACCTAATGTGACACACTGTTTCTGAATTCTAAACTGTGTGAACCAAGACTGTTTACATTACCAAACACTGTGAAAGTATGTCCCAATTTGGTACACCGAACAATGTGAATGCAGTGTGTACAAATTATAAGCACTGTGGATGTGATGAAAGTGATTCAAATTAATATCTTGGGTCACATACTTGATTGTTCTCCGTTTGGACACAGCTGCGTCACTATGTGAAAAGTGGAAACATAATGTATTCACATTGTCAATATCATTAAAGTAATGGCGCACACACTCTATATACATCTGTCTCCATATACTGTGGTATTTAGGAAGGCAGTTAGTGGACAAAGTCTTGTCACTCACACATACACACACACTCACAGAAACCATAAAAACAATAACAAACAAATCAACAAGAATAAGAAGCAAACATAACAAAACAAAAAAATAAAAATGCAATGAAAAATAGCGATTGTTAAAAGGAAATTATACATTTGTAATAGTTCTTGTTGTAGAAAAGTGTTTTTTTAGAGCGTCACCGGGATATCGATTCCCTGCACTGAATTATTTTGCTCTACATTTTGTTTTACTTCCATTATGCAACAATTACTAATCAAACATTTAAGGCTATAATTTCCCCATTTTTGTCAGAATTTTTTTCTGTGTACTCATCTGTAAATTCACTGTTTATTTACCATCGGTCAGTGTCAACACTAGATAAGGACTTTTCCCTCCTCTTCTCAATACTAGTTATACTTATGTAGACACCACGCCTGCGCTAGATGATTGTTGGTCTCCTTTGACCAAACGAGATATCAGGCGGTGATATCCATAAGATAGAAGATAAAAAGTAGGGCCGAAAGTGAAGCTTCTCCATCAAGATGGTTGATTTCCAATTTGTTAGAGGATTTGCACTTGTTTAGAATCTCATCACTAGCCCCAGGGCTCAAAACGATTTTCTTCGACTCTCGTCCCTCTTTGCTCTATTTCAGCGCGCATTGCAACTTTTTTTTCCTTTTCACTCACTGCTCTCTTCCCCCCTCTCTGCCCCTTTCTTTCAATTTACTCTCATGCAAACTCAGGCGACACGAAGCCGCCCTCGAGCTTGCCTTGCGGAAATGAAACGCGGGTCTCACGGAAGCCCACCCCCATTTAAAGTACGTCTGATTTTCCAATGTTTTTCAAGGAACCGCTCTTGCACGCCACCATAGTTCCCCCATCTACCTATCGAAAACGTGCTTTGGATGCGGTATTGGGCCAGGGTTGCAGAGCCCCGAAGCCCCGCTTTTTTCTACACTCCCGCGCGCGGTAACAGGAAGCTATGTATCATCCTGTACGCTATTAAAACTCACGCGAGAGTACCTTCTTCTCGTTATAGTGATCATACATAGTCTTGCTGCAACAGACCTTTCACTTTCCTTTGCCTATTCTCCAATGACATATTTGTCAAAATATCATTACAAAATATTACAAACGACTGTATTCAAGGCTTCGAAGTTATGATGAATACCAGTCATAGCGCCCCTTTTTTAACTCATACTTTTATTCTGGCAATATATTTCACCCAAACCCTCTATGGCAGGATACACTATGTGCTGTACCTGGCAGAAAGTCATGGTTTGTCCACAAGCACCAGAGTCATCAGCATAAAAAAGAGCATAGTATTTAAAACAAAATGCGTCTTTTTTTTTTCTTCCCTTCTATACATGAGCGCAGTGCTCTCTCCATCTCCGAGCCCGCCACGGTAATACACACAGAGAGCGCACCGCTACGGCGCTGATGCATTAAATTTCGTGCTTTAATGCGACCTAGTGGGGACGAAATTGATTTCAGAATTAGCAGAACACGTTCAGGGGGAATAAAATCTCTTTTAGATGGGTTAGGCGGTAATGGTAAGATGGATGCGGTCTGGAATGAAAAGTGACGCGCGGTGCCTCGACGTCTGATCTAACGGGGGAACCAAGGCGAGCCGAGACGATCGCCTTCTCATATCCGCCTCAGCCACCGAGTCATTTACTCATACTAACTTACCATCAGAATGGAGGAGTGAGAGAACGTCTTCAAAAAAGAAAAACAGGAATCCTATCCTGGAGAGTAGGATAAAGTGAAAGATGAAGAGTGAATAAAATGGAAGTTTGAAGAAAAGAAGAGTAAAATAGAATAGAACAGGTTTCTTGACAAAATAATGACAGCAAATTTTAAGCTGATAATGAGGGTATTAAAAGTATAAAAAGAACGACATATACTTTAAAAGTTTAGACTTTTCCCAATCGTAATTATCCTAAATGAGGAGGTGAAAAGAGATAATTACCACTTAGCTTCTACTAGTTAGTAGGACTGCAAGATCATAAGGCTGTAGAAAAAGATTCAGACAAATCTGTATTTAAAAACAATGTACATGCATATTTACTTTACAAAAATTGCCGAAAGAAAGCGGGTACCAGCTCAAAGGGCCCCAAATCCATCTTATCACTTTATCCTGATAACTAGGGCCTTGTTGAAGACGCCTACTTGTTATATTCAATGAGCTACAGAGTAAACAAAATTAGTAAACAGAAAAGGCATCAACTACCAAATATAGCTTTGGCCTCAAGCCTCAATCCTCAAGGTCAAATCATTTGATTTAATTTATCTTTTTTTTTTTTACTGTTTTGGTATCATTTTTTTTTACAGTAATGCTCATTAGCATTGAACTTGGTCTTGCCCTGGAAATGAATACCAAGTTTATTAAGGATCATTTATGTAATGTTGATATTATATTGTTCTACATGATGAAACGAATGTAAATTCAAATTCAAGTTGAGTTTGCCTCTTACAAATACAAGATCTATCTTTGCTTACTCGGAACGCCAATTGCAAATAAATGATCTTATACTTTAATTCGTAACACGATACACACTACATAATGATGATACTCTATTGTTTATAATCAATTAATGGAACATTACCAGGTTGAATGTCTTGCCTGTCTTGATTGATTTCGTCATCAGGTGATATATACAAAATGAACATTGGGTCTTCATCGTCTTTGGCCATAAAAAAAAGGATACAAAACATCGATACATTTTGGTTATGGCAAAATAATAGCCATACAAAATATTGATTTTCGTTTGGTTAAATAAAAATTATTTCCCACGATACAAATAGAAAATTCAGCGTTTAAACTTAATTGAAGTATATCGGACTAAATGTGATAACGAGAAAATATAAATACTAAATTATATTGGTAAATGATGACCGTGTTAATGATTATGAATGACTCTCAAATCATTTTCTTAAAAAACCTTCTAACTGTCCATGTAATTTATTTACATAATATTAAAAAGGTATAAACGAGGTGTTTACTGATTTAAATATAGTACAAATGTTGATTTCGCTCAGGTCGATGACAGTGAACAAAAATATCGTTTCAATCAAACATGGCATGCATACATCATTATTTAGGTCATGTTGTAGGTTACATTTATTTCCACACCATAATAACTACTTTAAATACTCTTCCATTTTAAGGAAATTTCAAGTTAACGAAACTTAATATCAAAGAAAAGGCAGAACCGCCGTATAACGAAACGCGTTATATTTGGTTACATTCCCTGATTGAATAAGGAAGGAATGTGTTCGTAAACCGGTGTGTCCTACATCTCAATGACCTTTGTCTTGTACCTGATCAAGCTGATCTGAGAAACTCGTAGAAAGAAAATAAAGGATGATTGTCATTTGTCATGATTTCTTTGGCTTTTCGGAGCATTCTCTTTTTGTCAATTATTCCCCAAGGTCCCGCTTAACACCAGTGAATCATTTTGCATGTTTGTGTTTTTTTTGTCCAGGTTTTCAAGATCCCCTTTCATACAAACTCCAAACCATACAGTAGAATTAAATATAATAGCACTATAAACTATCGAAACATAAAAACAAACTTAAAATCGATCTATCCACATGGAAGGATTTCATTTTTCGTAGGAAATACATTCTTTGCTGCGCTTTTCCCGTTGTTACCTTACCGTGTTCTGTCCACGATAATTTGTCATCTATGACTGTACCTGGGTAGGTATATTTTTTTCTCCACAAGGTCAATATCTACACAGTTCGTCTGAATTGGTTAAATCTAGATGCCCTTGCCTTTCTAAAATCAATGTCATCTCTTTCGTTTTGGGGGCATATAACTGTAGGAAGTTCTCAGAACACCATGTTGAAAAAATGTGTCAACTCATTTAAATAATTCTTCTCCTCGTTTTATGAGTCCAATCAATACTGTGTCTTCTGCCTTGTAGGCTGTTACATCATCATTCACTGATTTACAATCATGTGTATTTAATATGAAAAGGAGTGTTGACGAAACACAACCTTGAGGAGAACCGGTATTCAGAATAATTAATTGGAAAAAATTCATTTTGTACTTTCACCTTTTGAGTTCTATTGGAAAGGAAGTCCCTGATCCGAACAAAATCTATAACGGCTTTGCATAAAGCTCCCTTTATTCATTACGCAAACTGTAATTTGTCAATTAGGCTTGATACAGAAGGGAGAAGGTGATGCATGAATAATCTTTATAAAAATAATCATAACAATTGAGGTCAGAGCGACCTGTATATAGTCATCCTATAGCTCAGTTTGTTGAGCAGTGGTCCCGTAATCCGGCGACCCGGGTTCGAAACCAAGGCGATGCGCTTTGGCAAGGCATTAATCCTCATTACTAGGTCTCTCGGAGAGGAACTAAAGCCGTCGGTCCTGTGGTTGCTTACTAACAAGCATTTATGCTTTCTTAGCTGTCAAGTAAAATTACCACCACTACAAAATTTAAATGAGATGCTCTCAGAGTGTTGGCTACTGAAATTACGATCGCTGACTTCCAGCAGTTTGAAACCACTTTTTCATCTAATAGAATGTTCGTAGGCGTAGGTTTTCAAATATGTACCGCATACATATACCTATATTCACATCAAACCCATGCTTGATTTGTAAACGCATATTGTTCATTTTGGGAAATTTAGAGAAATGGGACAGGAATTATAAAAGGCCTACTTAAGGGGTTAAAGATGGCACAAAGTTTCTTAAGATGTTTTCTTTATAGACACGTCTTATTTTAGACTCTCTATTCCGCCTTCCAGTTATCATATATCCACATGTTTGTGTTTTATTGGCATTTACGATTTCATTATCAACATAATAACGAATTATGAAAAGGTACAAACGAAAGGAGCAAGCAGTTATTCTTTACTACAAACAAAACACTCAAGGAATCGGTTTCATAACACACTTGTTAACATATATCTTTATGATAACATATAATTTATGTGTCATCATTAAGCAAGTATGGCTATTGAAGGGCTCCCGTCATAGGGTATAAAAAAGTATTCCAAATCAAAATGAGAGGAGAGGAAAAAAGTGTATGAAACTAATTATTGTAATTAATATTACAAGGCTGTATTCATGCATGCTACATAATTATTTGATTGATATCGCTTTACAAAATACATCTCAGAAATGAGCAAACAACATATACACAGAAAAGTTCGGAGCAACCAACAATAACAAAATTGAGAAAACAGTTAAAAATATAATCACAGTACATATATTCAGGTTAACGTGTAAAAGACAACATTTTTGTGAATGTTAGGGTTGGGAATATTTTAAGGCGATGCGTGCGCGCGTGTGGGTGTGTGTTTAGGGGGATGTGTGATAAGAGTAAGATAATGATAAGGATGATGATGATGATAATAATAATAATAATAATAATGATATCGTTGGATCGGTGTATTGAGCGCTATATAAAAAAACGGATTATTATTATTATTATTAACAATATTTATAATTATTATAATAATAATAACAATAATGATAGTTATAATTTCTACTGAGCACTTGAAATGCCATTTAAGGTGTTATCTAAACAAAACTACAAAAAGAGGTCTTTATACATATGATTGATTTACGTTTGCTGAGCTAAGTATAAAAAGAAATTATCTTACAAATTGCTGAAAAAACAATGAATAACCAGTAATCAATTAGCAAGAGGGAAAGTTAATTGGGCATTCATTTCAAAGACAATTATTACCAAAGGTATATATTTTGTTATTTTTAATATTTTTATTTCATTTTTCTTTTCAAGTTTCAAGTTTCAAGTTAATTATGTATTTCACTTTATCAAAGATAACATAATTGAACATAATGAACAATGGTAATTATTATAACTAAACATACAATATAGAAAACATAATATACATGATAATAGTTATAACAGAGAATACAATCATATAAATCAATCAATAAAGTGGGGGTCTACTAAAAAAGGAAAGCTTGTATTATGTAGGTCCCGGTTCATAGGTTTATATATAAATTAGGGTATCTGAATTAACATATTTACAAAAGCATATGATTACACGAGGGTTATCTTTAAGTGACACATTTTACTAAACATATCGTAAACAATTGAAAAAAGGGAAGAGTTCTGAATGCTTTCCTCAGCATAAACAAATATATATATACATTAAATAAAATGATTAGTGCTTATTCTAGCACTACTTGTGTGGAGAGAAAGAATAATTGCAAGGCTGAATAGATACCTTAGTAATTTTCCCTTCCAGTTACCTACAAACTTCATAATATGTTATCGTAAAGTATGTGAAATATCGTTTGTCCCCTTAAATACAAATCTGTTTTTAAAAAATTCTTCTGTTTTTTAATCAGAAAATTAAACTTCTCCTTCAAGCTGATGTTTAGAATCGTGTTCACTTCATTTCGCACACTCACACACACACACTTGTCCAAACATACATTAACTTCTTCTAGAGCGTAAATATTATTTTCACTAATTGTTTACTTCAGTTAAAAATTGCTCGATGACGCCAATACGTGACCATTTCAACTATGTGGATGATTATTGCATTTAAAAAAAAAAAACTATTTCTTATATTATAGCGAAGATATTATATCATAGAGAATAAAAAAGACCTCATCAATACGTACAAATATTTTGATGATCATTTCATAATTCCAGCACAGAATGATTTTCCCACCCAGAAAATTGATTAAGAGGGCATTCAACAAAATATATCAAGATGTCCCAGAACACAACTGGTTGGCCACTTTTATTCCAATAGAGTGGTCCAACATTGGAGTTGACGTGTCTGCACCTACAGTGGCGACTTTTAAAGGCCGTTTGAGAGCCTTTCCCTTTGGAATAGAGGGCTACTCCACCAAGTATACCTAGCAATTAAGAAAATATGATCATAACTTTTTCCGAAAAATCGACCTATATAGAGCAATTTTGATAACCTAGTGCGTCACCTATTGAAATGTGCAAACATGACAATGACATTCTACATAATCCGAACATGATTGTTATGGGATTCCAATATGGAATCGTTCTTGAGTTGAGTTTTTGAAAACAGTTCCAATTGTGTTTAATATTTTAGTTGTTGTATGTTGTTCTTACTATGTATCATAATTATTCTTACTATTAGCTACGTAACTGTATTTCTTTGCATGTTCCTGGTTTAAGGTCAGGGGCATGTGTTGCATTATAATATTTGGCATTGCCAGAAACAAAATAAGGTTGGTGTGGAAGGAAATGATACCATCTCAAGGCTATGCTCCTGGAACTCTACCCTCTGGGCAAGTCCACAGGTCTCCACGGACAACGCGACGTGGACCATTACAACCTAATCCGGAAAGTAAAAATCTTACTTCTAATAACTTGTGTAGGAAGAACTTTCTTTATGTATATACCCGCTACAAAAAGCTATATTTCATTCAAACCTATAAATCATGATATAACTTTAGTACGGGATTTTCCGCCAACAGCAAGTAAAAGATTTATACGGAATAAAATGGTTTGATTCTTCAACTTGCTTTCTTGTGCGTTTTTTTTAAAGAAAAGAATATTAACGGAACGCGTTAAGTCTCGTTCATTTACGTAGCAGGCGTATAGAAATGTACACAGAACTTTGGTAAACTCAAGAAAAGGCTCATTTACAAGCCAAATTTATGATAATCTCTTTGTTACGATGACTTGAATTCGCTTGTGTGTATTCCTCGTCATTAAATCAGTCAAACTTGAGAAAGTTTACTTGAGATACTATATTCTTTTATGAAAGTCTATTTTCAATACCTTTGATAATTATCATGAAGTTCCTTTCTTCTTCTTGCAGTCAATAAAAATTAATGTTTGAGGTAAGCAAACGTCTGAGTTTTCAAGTGATTTTTGAGACAAATGCCCAACACGCCTCACGCACATTTTGCATGTGAAATGGTGCAATGGACATGTGAGCAGAGAGATTTGTAGATATCATGAGACAAGAAGTTAGCAGGCTATTTAAATAATTAAGGCTATCGTATGGATTGGAGCACGAACTAAGATTTGAAAGAATTTAGTACCAAGGTAGCACATACGTATGGCCTGACCCACATTCGGTTCAGTAGTCCAAACTTTGTACACGGATATTTTAACAACACTTAAACAAAAACTTGTGCTCAGTCATCCGAGGCAGGAAGATTGTGAATAGGGTATCATTAGACAGAAACAAGTTACTCTTTACCTTTAAATACTTTTTATGGTCAGATCGATTATTTTTCAATCTTTAGCTAACAGAGTTGGGAATACTATTGTGTGGATACGAACTGCATGACCTATAGGGAAAAACTCACGGTGTGCGTGGATGCTTTATTTCGTCCGCACCCGCCATTCATTGAAAGTAAACAAAGAAAAAAATTTAGTTAGAAAAAACATGCTATGGTAATTAAAAACTTCATTCTCTGTGGATTTCTAACTTTCGTGGTAATAAAAAATATTAACAAATTAAGTGCCGCTTTACAACAACAAATTATAATATATTTTTACCGAAAATTGACATCGTTTGGCTTCACAAGTCTTACAGTTTAATGGGAATTTGATATTTACTTATGAATCATGAAGCTTCCTTTACACATGGCAAGGTCATCCTATCCGACAAATAACGCTAAAGCAAAATAACAACTGTTTATAACTTGTAAACGAATGGCGGGATGGGCAGAAACATAAGTAACGGCACGCTACTTCACATGTTAAAAGAAGAGACCTTTATTGGTAATGTACAGTATGTGTTAGATTTTCGGTCGCAATTCGTGTAAGATTCAGGCCTTATTTTTCATAAAAGAGTAAAGAGTACAGTAATCATGAAGGCCATAAACTAATAAGTTATATTGCTTCTATATGTTTTTGTACAGGGAATTTTTTAAAAGACTTGCCACTAATTGACTTAAACATTTCTCATATTGCTGAGAAACGTTCCGAAACATTGAACAATATAAGTATTATTAGTCATATTATTATTACGATTATTACTATCATTGCTTTTATTAGTGAGACTGCAAAAATGAAAAATAAATGCACTTCCCTGCCATTGTTGTAAATTGTGTTGAGTATACCAACTAAAGTCTTCTTGGACAGTACCTCTGAACTAGCACCTCTCGGACAACTATACCCTAAAAATCCCGCTAGGACAATTCTCTCACAATTTATCCCGGACAACTACTATAATCCCGACTATGAACTCCTCGTAAATACACTTCAGGTAATAGACTTGTTGTAATACCAATGCTTTAAATCTATACATGTTTCTCCCAATGTCTCCTTATGTCCAGCAAGGCTCTGTCAAGCTTTTGACTTATTGGGAGAATTTTTCTTCAAGAAGTACGCCTAAAACTACTTAACAGGTGTATCAACACCTACTTAGCTTTCCGAGATTGGGTTAACTCTTATCCTGCCACAGGGCTAATCCCCCTAGTGCCAGATTTATAACGAGATAATCGGATTAACGCGATGGTACTAACGATAGCGCGTGCAAAACACTAGACACAGTCCAATGGGCATGAACAATAACTGCTATTACGAATGCGTGCTAGCATGCAAGAAGCAGAGTAACAATAGCGTGCACGCAGCCTCATGGCAGGCTATGAGTTAAGGGAGTATACAATTCGTTTAGAAGTTATCGCGGGGCGGGGCGGGGGGGGGGGGGGGGGTGGGGGGGGGGGACTTAGGAAGAGGGGGTATGTTCTTGGGGTAGTTGTCCGGTAGTTAATTGTCCTAGTAATTGTCACTGCAAAAAAAGAAACGTTGAAATTAAAGAATTCTTATACAACAAACTGGATTCACAACAGTGGAAACAAAGATAGACAAACACAAAGAAAGAGAATCTGTGTTGGCAGGGAAATAGTGATAGCTACAGACAAGAGAGAGAAAGGGAGAGAGAGAGAGAGAGAGAGATAACAAAACAAACAAAAACAAATAATATCCCTATTATATTAAATTCTAGCCGTACTAATCTAATTCAAGAGAAGGACCACTGAATTAATGGAATTGTATGTAATGAATATACTCTTTGTAGAACCATTATTGTATCCGTTAATTTTTAAAGCAAAACACAAAAACACCAACACACTTTTAAAATATTTTCCCTACCCTCTGATTGAAATTAACCGCAAAACAAGGCATGATTCGCTACCCCCTCTCTCCTTTCTATTGTTCCCCTCTCTCTCTCTTTATTCTCTATCTGTTGAGTCTTTCTTTCCATCGTTCGCTCCACTTGTGTCTTCAAGCGCGAGCATCCACAATTCGAGGCGCGCTATTGGGCGATCAGACAATGACGTAGTCCGGCTCTCCGATCGCTGTCCTGCACTCATTCAACCAATCAGCGCTGGCGATAATTCGCGCGGCGCCACGCGAACCACCTGTATAACAGGACGCCACCACGCCGGGATCTCGTTAGTCGACCGAATAAAACTCCACCGGGGTTTCGCAAGTCCTCCTCTCTCCCCCATCTTCTCCGTCAATTCCAAACCAACATCTGATTCATTCCGACATCCAGAAACTAGTCAGGTTGTTCATATGACAGAGAAATATTGACAGACGACGGCCAGACGGCTAGGGTTTTCGGGTACGACACATATTTCTTCATCGTGTTATGGTCGAGTTGTTTCACTCGTATGAATATTTGTTGTACGGCCGTAAAGGGAAAGATAATTGTTAACGGTGGCGTTTGTGGCGAGGTACCATCACGCTCCATCGGGCCACTATCCCCAGGAGTTGTCTCCAGGTATATTTGACAGGATGGAGCGAACTCTAGCCCATGTTCCTTCCATGGAACTATCCACAGAAGCACTGCTTGTAACCGGTGGATTGGATAATACGAACAAGATGATCACATCGTCAGCAGTCAGGAGTGAGTATTAGATAGGAAAAATAAACTTTCATTAATCAAGTAATGCTCGTATTGAGAGCCTCTTATGTTATAATTAATTCACATAGAAATCATATATTTGAGAGCTTGAAAACAGAGTTTATGTTCTATATCTGTGAATTATTTCAGGGACATGTCAAATATGCATGGTATGAAGATTGTTGTATCAGAGCGGTTTCAAAATAGGCATTAAGCAAGCATGTTGAAGTGATCTTTACTATACAAATGTGAACTGGTATTCAAATAACTATTTGTATTCAAGATGTATTCATGATTTCATACCAAATGAAATTAAATGTTAATGATAGGCATGACCTTGACACATTTTTGCTATCTGGGTCTCTGCACCGTTTCAATGATGTTATGAATATGCATTAATATTGCTCTCATTATTCTCCTTTTCTGTGTGAGTTAACGATGGCCACGGAGCGAATAAAACAACATAATTATTGACTGTAATCGATCGTCTGATTTTGTGCTGATAGTTAATAATGCATCATGGTGTATGTTGTAGGGGAGTAAAATGACTTTAATAGTATAATCATTTAACCACCCAACATAACAGTAGTACTTTTTCCGACATATTTTCAACGAAGCAATTCTATATGCACATTAAAATTTACCATTATATCTTGTTGAATATCACTGAGTTCTTAGCTTGGTAAGATACCAGTGTAAAGCTATCTTCTGAATGGTATCCTTCTTGACAATCATGAAATATGCCATTTAGGCAATGTTACTAAATTCCATGCATACGTCTTTGTGATGTGCCACGGTTCGAATTCTCAATAGTCAGAATGCAAATTGCAAACATTATTTGATACTAGGCTGGGCAATTAAGGCTCGCACTACTTAACAACGCCAGTTAGAGCTTTGTACAATCTAAGTTATGTAAACTTGTATTGATTATTTACTGAAATAGCATTTTATTGAAAGGTTGTATGCCCCCTTCTTGAGTCTCGAAATAAATGCTCCCTCTGAGTATAGAATCATTAAATTCTTATCATTTTCTTTGTGACGGAAAAGAGAAAAGAAATGTCTAGACATGACCTAAAGATTTAACATAACAGACTGCTTTGTATCTACCCCATAAACTTATCACAATAGCATCAGTTTTCATGTTTTTTTAAATCAATTCTGATATCACACCAAAGTCATAGTTTGTTTTAATCATATTAATTAGATCCAAAGGGCATAACAACAACTATCTCAAGTGAATAAACCATAACAAGAATTGAGCTTGAAATACAGCCAAACTTTAGAAGGACGGAATATTGTGAGAAAGAAAGAGCACTGTGTAACAAAGAGTCATATATAGGCCGTCTCGAAGTATTGAAGCTTTCTTTGAATATAAAGAAGGCTCAAAGACTTCCCAGAATTATTTGTACTTAGCATAATTATCAGTGCTAATCCATGGCTATTTGCGTTGGCAATCATCTATGATAATTTATGTTTATCTTAAGATTAAACGATGGAGTTGAATACCAAATAACAAATGGGGCACCCAAGTACTTTTACCCTTAAACTTGTTACTGTTCTATTGTTATTTTTAGAGAATTATGGGAGAGAATTGGTTGGTAATATTTGTTATAACTTTGTTTAAATAATTGAAAATAATTGTAAATGAAGTATTTAGACGTTAAGATATAATGATTATTGAGATCAGCATGTTATCAACAATATCCTTTTTATAAATGGGTTTCTTCAGGAAAGTTCTTATCGATTCCATAAAATCACATAAGCATTAACCCGTTATGGTTTTATGTAAATACATAGAGAATGGGTATATGTCTCTAATAATATAGATAGCCCTCTCTAGGCCGAATTATGTTTAATCGTATACACGACACCTAAACAAATTGGCTATCAATTACTGCCCCTTTCAAGCAGGTAAAATACCTTAATGGCAGAGCCTCGTTTGTTTTCTTTCGAAATATCAATGCATTCATTGCATTCGTATTATTACAAAGCAAACACTTAACAATGATTGCGTCCTTTACATGTTACGTGTACGTCCACTAATGGTCGATTAGAATATTTACATTAATTACACTCGTAATTAATGAATAATGCCGCCAAATTAATTTATAATTGTATTGTCTACAATACTCCACGTGAGTTAAGATATTGATGTCATGAGGATATTTCTTGCATCTCAAAACTATCTCCTTCTTTCCTGATTTGCTTTTGTTCTGGACCGCTTCTCATCATGCTCATCTTTCAAACGGTCTCACCAGGTCCGCAGAATCAGTTAAGAAAACATTATGGGCATCTCTCAAAGACTTCAGAATACACCCATATTTTTATGACGTAACAAAGGGCAAAACTGTCCTTTGTCAAATCAAATCTCATTGGACCGGTTATGGTCTATCCGAACGTTCACTCTACATGCATACCAGTTGTGACCGAAAAGAAAGAAAGATGGCTAATGTGATTTGGATCCGACATGAATAATTTATTCGGATTGATCGGATTTACGGTCTGTTGATTTAAACTTGATATGAAATGATTGGTGTATCCTTCGCTACTACACGTGCATATTTAGGGAGGAGGAGGGGGCGGCAGGCTTTGTAAATGCCTCGTTCCATGTGGCTTATCGTGGTCCAGAATATTTTTGTAAAGATATCGAAGCACTGGAAACATGACAGACTAGATAGAAAAAAAAGAGAAAGAAGTTGTATTCTTATTTTTTAAGGTGCATGTTTTGTATCATATAAAAAGTATTGTGACGGTCAATATAATTTCGAAGTTTCTACTTGAGTTTCATCTTTAAAGAGACGTCTATATATTCGAATTCCACAGCTTCCTCCTTTCCCCTCTATATCATTGATACAAAAATTGATAAAATATTCAGTTAGGATAGGGGCAATTCCCTTTGTCATGTTACACTTCTCCTCTTCTATCCTTAGGTCCCTTCTCTCTTTTCTGTCTCTCTTGTTCTCTTCGTAACTGCATCTTTCTAATTTTCCCTCTCAAACACCAATAACTCCCACTGCTATTCACTCTATTTACAATTAATTTCCTTTTTTGTTTAATATAAAGAATATTATAAACTTACTTCTTTCCCTTTTTTAAATCTGTATTTTCTTTAAAATCTACATTGTATTTCATTATAGCTATGTGTCTATCTGTGATTTTTCTCTCTATATATATCTCTCTCCTGTTTCCCTCCCCCTCTCTCTCTCTCTCTCTTTCTCTAACTCTCAAGCTCTCTATCAATGTATCACTCTGTCACCTTTTCTCTATAACTTTGTCTCTCTCTGTCTCTGTGTCTCTATCTGCCTGATTTTCTCTGTCTTCTCCTTTCTTTGTCTACACACTACAGTGTTTAAACTTAGCTTATTCTCTTCTATTCTATTTCCCCTTTTATTACCCCGAATATAATTTTGTCTAGAATCAAATATCCAGGATACTGACTGATTTGAGTTAGCCACCAAATCTAACGGTTTGCATGGAGACGTCGATTTCTAATATCCGACCTGTCAAATAATGATTGAGGACCAACCGATTCACTAAACTTCATAAACGAGAAAAGTATATAAAATCAAATATTGGAGTAAGGGGGCGGGGGGGGGGGCACATGTTCTGAAGCATACCAAACTTGGACTATCTCACATGCTCATCCAAAGTTTTGTATTCATAGGTATTATTTTTGTATTCATATGTGTGTGTAACTTTATCTCTACAAACACGATTAACGATTTAATAATTTGTATCATTGTATTCCTTTGCTACCCTGCTGTGAAATCTCTTTAAGTGAAGCTCTTCATTTGGCGTTACTGGTGTCAAAGGAGCAGTGTATCCTCTTTAGATTTCTATTGGTACATGACTTGTGTGTCTTCTTAACTTATAATTTATATTATAGAAGAATATCATGACTAATGGAGATTTTAATTTCATCTGGGCCCAACGTTCGCGGATTCAATGATGTTAGATTTATGTAATTTTTGCATGCTTTTTATACTTTCCGATTCAAACAATGACTGCTTTAGTATACCCATTCCATTCGAGCAGAGAAGGGCTGCTTTGTGGCAATAATACAATGGCATGTAGTCTGTGAAGTGTAACACGATAACCAATCACAATACGTTTTGCTTTTATCAATAGTTTTGTTTTCCCATGACATATCATTCTCCTACGCTTTTCTTTGCAGATGATGACGGTACAATGATCAGTCAACACAGTGAGAAGGTTTCCTACGGAACCAGCGGGGCACCGGATGGTTCCACGCCGCCAGTGTCGGCAGGCGGCGACGGTAGAGAAGGCAACGGCCTCGGCATAGGCGGCGGTGGTGGTGGCGGTGGAGGTGGCATGGTCGGAGACGGGACCGGACATTCCGTTGGGTCTTCGGGCAGCGGAAACGATGACGATAAACCGGCCAAGCAGAAACGCCATCGTACTCGATTCACACCGGCCCAACTGAACGAACTGGAGAGAAACTTTGCCAAGACACACTATCCTGATATCTTCATGAGGGAGGAGATTGCGATGCGGGTCGGACTTACTGAATCTCGAGTTCAGGTAAATAGTATTCAGGTAAATAGTATTCCTGAAATTGAATTACGCCGGCTATAATACCATTATGCCATCTTCCTTCTTCTCTTGTTCCTTTATGGCCGTTTGTGTCAGGTTTTAATGTTTCAATGCTCAAACTGTCTCTTGCTCTTCCTCTTTACTTCTCTATTTGAAATAAAACTGGTACTTTATTTTGTAGTATCTTCCTGTAACAATTTCTCCTTTTCTTATTTTTATTGTAATATGATGTTTCTTCAAATCTCCACTATGTCGCTTTGGCGCCAAGTTAAAAACAAACCCCCGTTGAGTAGTTGAGAGTTGACGATTTGTGAACAAAGACTCTTGCACAATTAACCAATATAATTATATTTTAATCAAATAACATCATGGTTAATAGGTTTATTAAATCTACTTCAAGTTAGGGAAGATCATTTAATCTATATAAAATGCTTTCCCCGAATTCATAGATTTACAAGGAATTAGTCTTGTTAAGAAGTTACGGTCAAGATATACACACACAATAAAAACAAATAGGAGAAAAGATACGTGAAAAGCAACATGTGAAAAACAAGGGTCGTAAATCTGGATGATTACATTCGTGTGATATCTATATTAATAACCTGTCTTGTGAAGCTATCATATAGCTCCTACGGCAGCTGCGTAAGCAACAGAGCAAGAAATAGAGCTCAACTATACGCTCAATTTCCTCCCGCCTCAGCAGCAGGCCGAACGAGGTGCGCCAGTCATCATCAGCAACCACTGCCCCGAATCCCCCCGAGAGCAATGGAGGGGATCCGCTTGCAATGGTCTGTTGAACAGGCTTACAGCTATTATAGTGTTTAGTTTCCCCCTCCTCCTCCCTAAGATGGGAAATCAAGATTGTCAAAAATCGTGTGGAATGAATACATCATTAGCTTCTTGAGATGCGATCTCCAGATTAGAATGATAGCCGAAACATATTTGTACTCTAAATTTGATCTGTTTGTTTTCCCTCGACAATATTTTTTTTTCATCGCGGAGACTGAAAATGATGCAGGCTTCGCAGGTACATGGTACGGGATAATATACATGTATTTTATTACATTTCATTAACTCACTAATGTTTTTTCGTGCTAAAATTTCAAAACTATTTATTACCCCCAAAAAATAATAAAACGCATCGAGTACCAACATCTTTGTTTGAAACGTCTTCAAAGATTTCTATAGTGGAGAAAAAAACCACTCCCATATTATTTTAGTAACACTTTACTTTAGTATCATGACTATTATCCCTAAATATAATCCATCAAAAAGACTCGATATCAATAAAATATATCATAATGTAACAAAACGGATTAGATATAGGATACGGGCATTACAACATTACACATTTTTATTGAATAGTATCCTTTAATATTAAAATGATTTGGTTAGAACATCTTGATAGATAACTAGATTCGTGTCATATTTGAATTATGTTTTTTTTAAACGTCATTTAGTGATAATTTTTTCTTTAAAAACTGATGTGTTTGAACCTTGGTATAAACGATCTTGCAATAGCCATTTCCTTACCTCCCATGTTTTACTTCTATAGTAGAACTCATAGTGATCTCCATTTCAATTCTGCAAAGGTCTGAGATATTATTGTCGGATAAAGGACCATATAAATCTATATGAATGAATACAAAAATCATCATATTCCAACAATAAAAGTTCTTACGAAATTCTTCGACCTCTATTCTTTCCAGGTCGGAATCTATATTTGGTCAAAATCTGATTTTGTAAGACGCCAGAATAATTTTTCATGGATATTTTATTTGTGAAATGAAATCTTGCTCACGGCTCTTCCAAAGTAAAGAATGAAGGAAGAGGAAGAAAATGGTGAAATTGATTGGACGGTCTTTGATGGGATGGTCTTTCGCCAGGGCATTCCCCTTTAATAAAAAAAAGAACAATTTCCAGTCGAAGGCAGCTGGTCTTTTTATGAATGAATTCCGATATGGGGAAGATCATATTCAAAATTAGTACGGCCGAGCGACTTTATTCCGTCAAGGAACTATTGAATTATAACTAACGAGTGAATTACTGAGTAAATCTGCGTAATGAATTGATTAAATTTGTAGTAGTAAATCCAGAATGGAAATGCTCGTACAACAGTTTTAAATGACATTGATGAGTCATCTTAGAAAGCCAGCGTGGGTGATTATCTGTTATCTATCTATTGTAGGCTTTATTGTTTCAAGATATTTAATATTTGTAGGCCCTATATCATGCAGGCATAGACGGAATGGAAAAAACGCAACGTTGAAAAGTTCCTAATTATAAACATGTCTTTTATTACCATGATCTAACAATGTAGAGCAAACTAGACTGCATCTTAAATATCATATTCTAAATATGTATCAACTAAAATAAAGATTAACTTCCTTCTAAGATAATTTAAAGGCTATAGTAATTTGTCCGCGGAAACGATACTTCTTTTAATATGTATATCGGTATAAGAATACTATATACATGTACTAAAACATATCATATCATCTCTGTATATGGGAATATTCAAAAACCTATGTATTAGGGAAGACATTTTCACATGCATGATGTAGAGGAATCTGAGTTATGAGCAAGAAGGTATAGCCTACGGGTTCTTATCAATCGTCACGGTCGAGTTTACCAAAAAAAGACTGAAGAAATATAACAAATTTAAAAGTAATCAAACACGATAAACTCGGACATCATTACCGCATACTTAATTTCTTCATAGCCACAAATATCAGTATTTCAAAAGTATCACGCATTATTGGCACCAAATTTAAGAGAGAGAGGGAGAGGGGGCGCGCCTTTAACCTATGCGCTAACAAAGAATCTGCCATTATATTGTTCATCTTCCTTTTGTTTTCAGCCTTACCGTGTCTGATTAGACGGAACCCTGGTGTCCCGGGATAGAAACAAAAACAAGAGAGAGAGAGAGAGAGAGAGAAAGAGATATAGAGATTCACTCTTCATGCTCTTTATCTCCTCGCTCCCCCAAAAGACCGGAAATTAATTTGCGTTTAATTAAAAGCGAATCGTGGTATTGAAACACGTACTTTAAATTAAAGCTACCTGACTTCAATGGTTGCCATTTTGTTTCGCTACTTTCCTTGTCCCGTGATTTATAATTAGACGCTTTTATATTCTATAAGCGTGCATCGAGAGACTTAAGTCGGCTTTCAAGGGTGATCTCGGTTATACGCCATTGAGACTAAATACGTCACGCAAAGATTAGAAAGGGATTTTCTTAACCCATTGTGGGTAGAATCGTGTGTTTTAGGGCGATGAATTATACGGAACTCCATTAAAATGTCAAAGCAGCTAGAATATACTATTCACGCGGGCTGTCCTCGTGAAGTTACAGTTCAGAAAAAAATAAAACTATCATAACGTAAGAAATGACACTGGCAGCTAAATGTTGTTAGTTAAAGTATATTGGCTGAGAATTGTTGAAGCTGAAAATATTTGTCTCCTCCAAATATGTCCCCAATGTTGAGATTGTAAGACCGTGGAAAACGAATACCTTCTCTTTGTCAATGTCTTGAACTTGAAGTCCTATTAACAACAGACCCACATACAACTATTCTAGTATATCTTACATCATTTATAATATTAACGCTGCAGACAAAACATGACAACGGCAGCTAAAAGGAGATCCATTTTTATATTTAGCACCACCACATAATATGTACACAAAACTCAATGGATCACTTTCTAGTCTAGATTGTATATTATTCAGTTTAACCAAAACTCGATACCTTGTTTGGTCTGTAAAGATAGCTCGCTACGTTACCCCTGTTAGGTTTTGTTATAGCAACTGATCATATATATATAATACGCGCGAGCGTTTTTGTTTTAGATAATCTAATCGCTCGCTACTCTCGCTTGCATCTGTGTAGACTTCTTCGTAATGACGTGATCTGGTCCCGTCTCCTGAGGAAAACAATTGGTTTATTCAAATGTGATTTAAAATTGTCCATAGTCATTAGAGAGCGTTATATTTCTCTATCAGAAAAGAATTTCCGTGTCTTTTATCAAAAAGGTAACCAAGTTGTAATCTGTTTCAAGGTAATTGAGTGAAAGAGTTGAATTAAAGAAACACGGACTGGATGTTGGGTTTGTCTAAATAATTCAACTTAAAAAACTCTAACATCCTCAGAAAATAATCTGTAAAAAGATAACATGACTTAATTTATGTAACCCTTTTCATATCTTTCAATTAGAATATTTAAATGATTTAGGGGTATAACGACTATTATACATAAAGAAAGGAAATATATCTCAAGATCCATTATCCGAAAGATATTGACAGAATATGTTGGTGCAAACTTCAGGAGAAAATATTTCAAGATTAATGTCACTTTTTCAGGTATCAAGAAAAAAGGTCTTCAAGTAAAACAGAAAAAAAGGAAAACAAACTAGATGCACGTGAGTTACAAAGATTGTAGGAACTATTTTGCAGAGTGTTTTAAGTACATCCATTCACCTTCTTTGTAAATTAGTAATGAACAAGTTAAGGTCTTTCAAAGGTTCTTGACATAATTTGGACCATGACATTAGTCTAAATCAAAATAGAATCGTTGACAAACAAAAGACATGCAATATGTTTCCCCAAACTTCATCATTTTACGTCATGTGTCTATGCCCATAACCTCATAATATCATGTTTAATCATTCCAATATTTATTTCATTAATATGTCATAAACATATTAAAGAAAAACACCCCGAGGGGCTTATAGATTATTGAAAAATTGTAACAACGAATACCAAATTTGAAAATGGATAGTCCCGTTTTAACTTTATGCTTGTCGGCGCTTGTTTGATACAATTTGCGTTTTCTATTATTCCCGGAGGTAAAGGTTTTAAAGCTTAGATAATAAAAGCTTGGAATCCAGTTCAAAATAACGAGCATCAGACGCTAAGCAGAAAAATACTATAATAGTTTCAACCTCGATTAAAAGACAGCGGCCTGCAGGCGCTGCTTTATACGATGCGGTAGAAGAAGAAAAAAAAGTACCGAGAACCGACTCTGGCCGGGAAAGTGGCGGCGGAGAGGAGGAAAATAAAAAGAGGAAGAGGAGACTGAAAGAGAGATACAAACGCAGGATGGCCGGAGAAGGTTGATAGATGACATAAAGCACTGTGCTACACGGAGTCCATTTTGATTACTGAATTTAATGTGATTTTAATGAAATTTCGGATGCACAATTAGGCGCTCTTTTATCATGCTAAAATTGACGGTGATATTTGGTTTTCGCATGTGTATGTGCGTGTCTGCCGAGATGTGTGTGTACTATGACGAAGTCATGCGCGTAGTTCATCACGAGAGGGGTTCTAACTGAAAGGATTGAAAAAAGAGAGAGAGAGAGAGGGGAGGAAAAAAGAAGATAATTCGATGGTGGCATGTCACAAATTAAAGCCAGGTTTGGGCAATCAGTATGATACGGATGGACACCGAAGCACGCATTGGAGCATTATCTCTCCCCGCCTCCTCCTTTCCTTCTACTATGGTGAGGAACTCCCTCTCGTCTTGTTCTCCTCCACCACCTCCACTTTTACTTCTCTCTCTCGTTTTCATGGTCCATTGTCATGACGAATGAAATAAGATGGATGGCCAGAAATATTGACATTATCTGCCACGCGAGTCTGCGCTTCTTCGGAACTTGAATTAAAAGATCCTTCCGCTGTATGGTCATAAGCGAGCTCCTATATGCCACAGACTACTTTCCCCGTCCAAACATTGTATCGAAAGAGCGCTCAGACAAAAGTCATATTTACTTTTGTGTAATAGCATATCATGAGAGTGCTATTTAAATCCAATATTACACGTGCATAGAGTAAACGTGACTCTCTATAATTCTTTCTATAAGTGTATTTATATCATTAATTTAATATTGACAACTTGCGTATTTCAATTTCTTTTTGGGGGGTCATATTTTGTAAGTAAGAAAATCCACCGTTTTAGATTGTATAAATTGTTTATATTTTCATTTGAAAAATACAAAGTTATACAATTTTGTCCTTGAATATACTTACTTATAAGAGAAAATAAAAAAAATCTATACAACTTCTTAATTTTTCAAGCAATATTATTCTATTTTTCTATGTTTTAGCAACGAAATCGGTTTTTTGATAACAACTTCTACTAAGTTGTGTGTTAAAATAATGTTTTTGATATCTTATATAATTTCACCCCATTCACGAAATGCAAGCAACAACAGCAACAACACGGGTTGTTAAAACCATATTGATAATATTATAATGGGACCCCGACACGTTTGTCCACGCATTAAAATGCAGTATATATATAGGTGTATTTCCTTTCTATGCCCGGGCATGCAGCACATGAATAGTGATATTATTCCAGGGCATGCTTTAGAGAAAGTAGAGTCTTTCCCCCTCTTTTTTTATCCGACATAGACTCCGGTGAAACACGCACGCATTCTATGAGTACGGCCATCTCTTACCTTGTCGCATTTGATCAAGTTGGATGGATCGGGGGATGGTTAAGAGTTTACGTTTTTGAATGAATTCGTAGAAGCCGTCTAAAAACAAGCATTATTCATGCCAGGCTCCCTAACGCAAGGGCGGAATTGTAATAAGGTTGATGCGAGCTCGTCGAGTTGCATGACTTTAAATACATTGCTAATCAGACAGAAGAATCAGATCATGTTATATAAATATAAATCCTAATCCTATGTATCCATAGATTCTTATCATGATTATAATACAAAGCAGGAATCTCTACTTTTTCTATAAAGTGTCACTCTTATCAAGATAATTTGAACCTACATTTAATTATTTATCCGTTACTGCTCCCTTGACCACACTACAAAGACCAGTTATGACGTTTGGATCCTTTCAGCAACTGGCACACAGGACTTTGTCCAGGTGCCAATTAAAAACATAACAACAGGAGTATCGGCTCACATAATAAAAAAGAATGTCCTAGTTCAGAATGCGATGTTAAAAAATAATTGTAAACCTATTCATCCATTATACAGTTCGAACTGTTTTTAACTACTAACTATTATTTCGACATAGCTTTTATCGATGAATGAATACAACATAGGAATTACGTATGCTAGTCTGTTAACAGCAGAATAGTTATATGTGACTTTTGCTGCATCATTATTACGTAAAATATTATAGGGTTTGTTTTTATGTTTGTTTGATGATTGTTTTGATACAATGTATTATAAAAATCATTTGCATTTAAAAGGGTTAATTCCTTTTTCCTTCTGGATGATTTATCCTTATTTGCCTAGAATAGTTTTCGTATTTTGAACTTAAACAAATCCAGCTTCTAACTATCTACAATAAGATATGAAGGTAAATCATAATAGTAGCTAAGATATTTAAATTATAGTAACCCGGTCAATGGAATCTATTGCTATTCCGCAAGCCGTGCAAACTACCCTCTACAGAAGATATTATCAACAGAGGAACCCAAATAACTAACAAATAATTATCACTTAAGAACATGATATACGAAATAGAGAACCTTTCCTTACAGTCATTGTATCTAATTTCCCGTCTTGTTTATCTTTTTGATACTGAATTATAAAGATATATTCGGATGAATTCAACTAAATCATTTCAATACTATGATCGGGCTGTCACTCTTTGCGGGTACACCAAGTATTAGAAATAACGAAATAAGAGAAGTAGAGACTTTTAGCAATACTGAGTGCTGCCTAGAGATGCATTCATAAAGAGATAGAACACAAATCATATTTTATTTGAAAATCCTCCATTTCTGATTCCCCGGCTGAAGAAAAAAATACCGTCGCGGCGATGAAAAACAACGAGCAAAATGAATAATGATAAAGAAGAAAACCAAGTTGATTCCGTCGTAGACAGGATAAGTCCTGAAATCAAATTAACTTGTCATGTGTGTTTCCATCACTCTAGAATCCTAGAGACTAATAATTCTTCTCTTCTATACCATACACCACACACATACAGAGAGAATACAGAGCGTTTGTGACACGCATTTCATAAATCAACGTTGCAGAGCAAATACGTAGGGACGATATAGCAGAAGATAGATCTCCTTCTCGAGTTCTATATCGATATTGATGGGATAAGAGGTGGATGGTTTAGAACAAGAAAAATATAAGAGGGAGGGAACACATGTTTCCATAGAGTCACAATTGTAATATGGACATAAAGGCATTCAAAATAGATGCCTGAAATAATCATATGGCAGATTTGTACGTATCCAGTATAGAGTAATTCTTTATTTTCGATTTTTGTATCCTTCAAATAATTATTGTCTTTTGTAAGTTCACTGATTATTTTGAAATATTTCATTGATATTTAATTTAAAAATCACATTAAAAAGTAAAGTAGAAATCAGTGAATTAATTTAGGAGTTGAATTATGTTTGAATGGATAAGGTGTTAGTTAAAGGAACGGCGATGCACTGTAGAACTTCATCAGGTTCATGTGGGAATGTGAACATCCCATCTCGTTGAAAATTCGTTCACCTGTAACATTATGTATACAACTCCTGTTTTTATAAATAATAATCATCATCCATCAAAATGTATACAAAAATATAAACAATAACCGTTGTTTGTTTAAAGAAAATGTTTGACCTTATATCCATAATCAGCTAGTTTCTACAAAACGTTGTCAAATCTATTATTTATTTTCCAGGAAAGTTGAGATTGATAAGAGTGTTATTTCAATTCCATGAATAAAGTAAAAGCAGAAATGAAAGTGTATTTATTGCATTTTTATTCGTGGCAGGAATGACCGTTACTTTCTCGATTTCAGTAGGTTGTAAATATATCAATGAACACCGGTAGACATCAAAACCCTACAAACACACAAATCATGATCCGTGAAAAGGGATATCTAAGATATAATATTATAGCGGATCTCTGAATTGCTGTCGAAAAATGTTTCCGATAAATCAAAATGACCATGAGGAACGTCGATGAAGAGGAAACAATGCCCCTGTCGGCCCAGAAGGCAATAATATGATATCTCTTTCCAGGGCCTTGCCATTAAATCTCGTTAGCACTTTATTCTTGACCTTTCTCCGTCCTGCTTCGGATATTTGTTAAATATAACTCTGTCTAACCAATCGTTTTGGTCTGGCTGGAATTCGTTCTATCATGTTCATATCACAAACTAAACTTGACAGTCCTCAAATAAAAGAGTTAGTGGACGTGGATCCATAGATCTGAATAACTGAATTAACTCAAGAGCATTTTTATCAAACGATTATCATAGAGTTTGTTCATTCCAAGACACTCCTTGTTTGAGGGGAATGGGTTTGCTTAATTCGTATGCGTGTTGCGTTGTTCCACTCTTTGCAGGTGCTGTATTCTTAGGCTCGACTAAAAACAATGTCTACATAGTTTTTGATTCCGAATAAAATTCCTTTTTAGGGATTCAGACTTAGTTTTGCCCTTCATCATATTAACCTCTTTTAAAAAAAAAGTTCGATAATTCAATAATATATATATATATATATTATATTATGCTAAAGGCCGTTCCCCCTAAAATCACCCACAAAGCCTGATCTTTATACCTTTATTTTGGGACACTGTTAATGTACATGTAATAGTTGTTTGCATTTAATCCATCTAGCCTTCTCTTTGCTTTGTACTCATGCTCCCTATCTTTAGACATTTTTGGTCTTCTAATTTGCTTTCCTCTTCATTTTATTTCCCCCCTTCTTTTCAACCTGTTTATGAGAGCAATGACACCCCTCGAAGAATTCCAACGACGAGCAATAGTTGCGAGTGACTCTACTTGCGAAAATCAATATCGTCAGCATTGTGGGTCTCGCAAAACAAAACAAAACCTATTTCTCTGGTGTTTATTTTCACACATGACATTTCTGAACGAGGGAAAGGATAACGACGCCATGTAAGTCTTTGGAGAAAGCGTTCTTTTTTAATAGGAAGTAGTGTGTTTGTATAGGCGTTGTATCGAAGTCCTTGTCAATAGCGGCATCGAGGTCGCTAGATCCGGAACAAAAGCCGAAGGATAATTTCGGCTTCTTTATTACAAGCTACTTTCTTACGATAAAAGAGATTATTTTCTGCTGAATTTGAAATTCAGTCATCCTTTATTCCTCTTAGAATTAGTATTAGAAATATCAAACACCACATTCATGCTAAGCTCACTATGCTGAAAATAGGGGCCTACACATGGAGTAAAAAAAATGCGAAGACTTTTGTCTTCGATAACAAATGAGTTTCGGTTCAAGGAAGATAAAGTGATACAGATTGAAGTGTGAAAATAAACATTTAATTCAATGTGTAACGCCTTTCTGCTCTTGTCGGTGATATTACAAAAAAGAACAGTTGCATGCTGTTGATAAAGCTGAAATGAGCTAAACGCCGTAAATGAATTCTTGAATATTAATATCATGCATTTTTTGTGGTTGATTATTTAATATAATATCAAACAAAAATATAAAGGACATCTCCCCAGAAAACTGATTTGTAAATGCATTACTTATGCTTAATATGAATAATGTAGCTTCTTTATTTGAGTTCATAAGAACATTCTGAAGCACATCCATTTAAATTGTGACAACTCGATTCCACGAACTTCTGTTACATATTCTAAAGGACAACCTTTTAAAGGTGAGTCCATCTTTATTTGATAAGAGGCCTTAAAAATATCACTATTCTTTGACGCTGTTATTGCAGAGCTCTAAAAAGAAGAGAAAATTGTGTCAGAAAAATGAGTATGGATAATAGACGTATTCAAGTGTGAACACGTGGTCTTAAATTAGATTTTAATGAGCGTGTAATCAGCACAAACAGGTCTGTATTGTGTTCATAAAACCTCTCTTTGTCAGATCAATATCCCGATCAAAAGACAAACGGATGCCTTATGGAAGGCGAGGGATGATGTATTCACTAGCTTCCAGAAATCAATTCCGCTATGATTGGAAATATGGAAGCCATTCTCGGGCGGGAGTGCGCCGGGGCGATCGGAGGCTATAGGAAAGGGAAACGGGAAGAGCGAGTTGCAATAAAAGGACACAGAGCCGTAAATAAATACCAGAATATACGCAATAAGAATCAAGAATCAGTTGTGGCCACATTAATTTATCTCAATGGTCGTGGAATGGTTGGTGATATAAATGTTTTGCCTTCCTATAAACATACCGTGCTGAATAGTTGTTTTATTGTAAAAGCGCGCAGTGATATGAAAAGAAATGATTTGTATTTCTCCATCTTTTTGGTAGGGTGTCAACAATTGCATTTCTCATAAGAGAACGATGCTGAAACATTCAAATATAACAGTCATTAAAATGCTTGACGTATCCGATTTATTATTATTCGCGCACCCATAACCCCTACCATATTCTGGAAAATGTAAATTTTCTTTACTTTACCTAAGCTATTTGCATGTATACCTTATTACATGATGGAGCATGCTCCTATTTATACATAATGTGTTGGGCATGAATACAGCCTCGATATTCCTATTTGTCCCCTTCCATCCCTATACCATTTTCATTTACGGTTTGTTTATCTTCATCATTCTATAGTCACCTAGAAAACATCATACACTTACAGAATTAATAAAAGTGAATAGAAAGTTTCACTCGACATGAAACGGACAGTACTTCACAATCTACCTTATATATTAATAATAAAGTGAGCAAGATAATAACCGTTTTGAGATGAATGTGTTTAAATGATTATATACCTAGAAATATTTCACAGTGCTCACATTATTATACTGATCGAAATATCCTCCGGCAGTAATTCGCGGTACTAATAACAAATTGTAGGTTTCGTTTTTCCAAAAGGGTTTATCTTCCTACCGATGGGAAAGGGCGATATGGACATAAATATCGTTATGATTATTATATATATATGGGTATATATATATATATATATATATATATATATAACCTTATTAGATACGGTTGATTTTTGCTTGCTTGTTAATTACAATATCGCATGGATGGGCAAATTTTCAAAAATTTCAATGGATTTCCAAATAATTGCATAATACTTCTCCATCTACTGAAGATCGAGTATCTTCTGAATATATATTTGGTTGGGGCGTGGGTTACATAATGAAGAGGACTATTAATGCCAATTAAAATGGAGAGATAAAGAAACAATTTCAATACTATAAAATAACTGCAACGTCAAATTAACTCTCACCGGTTCTAATTCTCGAAGTACGTCTCGATCTACTGTAGATAGCATATCTTTAAAATATATACCAATTAAAGCGGCGAGATATAAAAGAAACAATATCAATACCATAGTTACTTCACCGTCAAATTAACTCTTACCGGTTCCAATTTTGGAAGTACGTCTCAATCTACTGTAGATAACATATCTTTCAAAGATCTCTTGTATTTACCAAAAAACTGATAAAGAAGTGATAACGCCATGCCATCATTAGAAAAAATAGTCTATTTGAGATGAAATCTTTAAAATCGAAGTTCCCGAGTTTTAACTGATACAATTAATGCTTCACAATCTACCGTAGATAGCTTACCTAGGATTGAGTTTGTTCTATATAAAATTACATTTCAATCATTGTAAAATTGATTTGAAGGCTATTTATGCTTCACGAATAATTCAGAAAAAATAGGAAATGAGAATTTTGAAATTGATTTATTCGAAAAATCGACCACGGGCAGTTTCTTATTTTTGTTAACACTATCTTTATGAAAATTAATCGTCTGTGTTGTCATTGTGCTCTATGAATCCCTTTCTCACAACATTTTCCCCTTGGTTTCAACCACTTAAGTATGGCAATATTTTTCGTGATAGTTCGAGGACGTATTTCCCCTGTCACATGGGTATCAAGTGCAGGCCCAAATGTCAAGCTCTTAAGAACGAAGTGAGACCCAACACAAACAGTTTACATGCTTTCTAGCTTACGGTCTTCCGTTTGATGTAACCCAACCCCTTATCCCAGCAAGTTGTTCCCTCAGTAATTCCCATCCTGAAATCCTCATCTTAAATCATTATCCTGTTTGAGAAATTATCACCCGAATCCCCTGTGGGACATTCACTTTCTCGAGTTCTTCTCTCTCGGCAGTGGAGTCGTTTTGGGAACGTTTAAACGGCGTGAAGTACCCCTTAGGCCCCGCGTCCTAACGGTTACACCTGATACGGTATTTCGTCAATATACGCAAGGAAAATGTGGCTCGCTTTTCCGTCGCGAGTCGCCCGAGACATGCAATGTTTTTCCGATGCTGATAGTTACTCCATTAACACTCACTTAGCACGCGCCAGCCGAGAATTCTACGTCCAAAGCAGACGAGATTTATAACCCTTCTTAACGACCGTTCACACTGCCTCATTTTCATCTTGCATTTCTTCATGGGCTCTGCGGCTGCTTTAAAATTACCAAAATCAACTTCCAATATGAAAGCACGTAATTTTGCATGGGAATAAATGGGGCCCGTGCTTATGAGATAGAAATAGCAAGCAATGGAAACGACACCCTTCTCTAGAGAGGTAGGCATCAGAAACAAAAACACCAGATTAATAGTGTTTAGCCCGGGTCGGAGTGCTTTCTCACTCTCCCTTCGGTCTACCAGAGGGTGTAAGATGTCTCGTCTATTTCCCCATGGGGGAAATAAGATTGACACAAGGCTCGAGAAAAAAATATGGGCGTTTATCTTACATGATAGAGACGGGAGAGGGATAAATACTGGAGGAGATTATGGGAGAGGAAGAGAGAGCGAATTTACGAGGAATATTTATGACGAGAAAAGCAGAAAGCGCTTTGAGGAAAGAAGAGCTCTGTTTTTATAATTTTATAAGGGTATTGTTTTGCGAAGAGAAAAACTGATAATGTTAAAGAGTAGAGCTATCCAAGAGGGATTTGGGCTTCCAGATTTACAATAATGGGCTAAAAAGCTTGGACCACATTAATGACTGGAATTAATAAATAAGATAAGAAAAAAATAGAAAAAAATATATATTAAATACTAAGAAATGTGAAAACTAACGTAAGAAATTGAATTTACACATTATTTTTTGAAAAAGATCAGGTCTTTCATTCATGGGTCCTGCAAAAGATTAAAATACTTTTGTTTTTAGTTATATGTGTAAAATATAAAGGAGAATTATATTTGAATGAAGACAAATAATGGTGTAACGTTTTAAAACCCAGATCAAAATGTTATAAACATGATAAACATGCATTTTTGTGGGATAAGCTATTGAAATATAATCCCATTTTCTTAGAGGGCAATGGCAATAGATAAGGGATAATGGGTAAGAGAGAGGGAGAGAGAAGGGGGAGAAGAGAGAGGGAGAGAGAGAGGGGGGGGGGAAGGAGAAGGGACATCTTGAATTATAAAAATGTGTTAGACAGAGATTTTCTTTTTATCATCCATTGCAAGGAAGTCTCGTTTTCTATGACGGTAATAGGTTGCGGATGAATGGCATTCAAGAAATAATAGCTCCTCGACAACCCCCAAAGAGCGTCTTATTTTATCATAAAAAATGTTTTAAAAGAGAAAACAAGGATAAGTCCATCTCCGCTAGCCAAAAACTCCCGAGTGGGGGAGAAGGAGCTAGCGAGTTTAACCCAGAGTGACGGGCCGGGACGCTCCGGGGCACTCTCACACGGCTAATGTTACCACTTTTTCCTCCGACTCTCCTCTCCTTTCCCCTATTATTTTCCTCCGGACATGGTGACACGTGAGGCAAGTCGCGTCAGGGGCTTGCCGCCTTCTCGCTCGCACCGCCTTGCCGTGATGGACGGCATCCATTAGTGGTCGAGATGGGTAGGGCTATAAAAGCCAGACATAGTCATCATAGCTTCACTGTTTAATGCGTGTTTATTTCTCTAAGCGATTTTGGGAAGCAGGAAGGAAAGAGAGGGAAAAAAAGGTCTTTGATATAAAATTAGATCTAACAGGGAAATGTTACTGTAGAGTTTTATTACCGATAGAATTATTGCCTCTCATAGATTCGTGTGAATGTGAACACGCACAGCCTCACTAGATTTTTACGAGTCCAATATTTTATCTAATATCCCATTTCTTGTTGTCGTTGTTCTTTATTAATTATTCATTGTTGTATTCATCTAAATACCATTGCAACGGGATAACTGGTGATTTAAACTCAAATTGCCGAAACATTTATTTTTCACCGATCACTTTTTTCCCAAAATAATGTTATTTTACTAAAAGGTAATTCTATATTTTCTTTTTCAAATTTTACAATAACCATGATAACCAAAGTAATAAGAATGGCAATGGTGAGGATCTTAAAGACAATGCAACAATCAAACTAGAACGAATAGTCAGTCTATTTCAAATCATTTATGATATATGCCGACGGTAATGGTATTTTAATTTGCTCACAAACCGGATACTTCCTAAATTTAATTTCATACCATTTTCGAGGACATGCAGCACTGCTTTACCTCTTTCGCTTTTTTCTTTTAATCCGACCTAAAAGCCACTTTTTATATCCTGATTTTGTGGTGATCAACCCTACATGAACGGGCAACATTTTCTCCGAGCTGCGTTCTGTCGAAAATATAGCATCATGATTGAAGTCTCTACTTTATTTTTTAGGTTAGTTTTAGGGTTAGAGTTAGGTGGTCATATATTTCTGGCTTACCCATGGTCAAAGAAGTGCAGCAGGCAAGTAATGAAATGAAAAAGAGGGAACGCAAGTTAACTCATATATAAATTGATTGGTCTAAACTAATGTTGGTGAGCAAAGAATATAAAGAGATTTGGTGTAAGATTGGACGTCATCGTCGCTCTATATCTAATATGAAATCACAATTCCCATGTTCAGGTGAGGAAATGAATATCTCCCCATTATATCAATTCTGACCGGAACAGTATGGCAAGCACACGACCACCTGAAATGGATACCCGTATAGCACACGCGATAGTTTATATCGCACACGTCTTGGAGACACAAATACAAGTAGCATTAAGATGTAAACAATGCATTAGCGCGCTTCTCCCCTGGCCCAATTTATTTCGTAAATGTGCTTGTCAGCTTCTTATTTGCATCCGACAAAGTGCGATCATTTAACCGTGCAGGGAAGTGTTGAGAGAACGAGGGTCTATAAATCTCAGCTTAAGCCTTCCAGGTAGGAGTGGGGAAAAGAGCGATTATGCACGGATTTTTACATTTAGAGCGAATGTAGAAATCCAAACTGAACATGAGTAAGGACAACATTTGCACCTTATGCCATTGAGAAGGGAATGGTGTTTCTTATATTGCCATCTGACTATAGAAGTAGAGTTCATCATGTCAGTATGTGACCAAGGTCGAAAATCACTCATTATAAAAGGCATCGTTTAACAATGTTAAATCTGAGATACATGGCCTTGTGACGTGTGATTAGTGTCTGTGATATGGTGTAATAATTGCGCTTCAAAATGATCATTAAGTGCCTCCCAAAAGTAAACAATCTTTGAGTGACCAGTTTTACCATACTCATTTTCCCCAATAGACTGTAGTGTTATAAACACCGTTTGGAAAACGAAAAATGAAATTTTGATTTCCAATCATAAATATCTTGATAATCAGACAGGCGATCGGCTTGTAAAAGTCATGGGATTCGTGACTGACCCATGACTGATCTAACGGTTTATAATTATGATTGCAGCATGAGCTGAATCCAGGATTTTGTTATAGAATCTGAGGCAATGTTACCGAGTCACTTTAAAATGAAAATCTTCCCATATATTTTACATTCTGCTATGTACTGGCCTATACGCGCAAAGTACATAGCAGAAGCTGCAGGTTGTTGTGAAGTTTGTCCAGTGCTTTATTGAGTATTCTTACCCCGATTCTTACCCAAATGTTCTTATTAACAAGTTTTTATTTAACCTGTGTAATGCAATCTTATTCTTTGGAGCACTCGCTCATATACAACAGAAACCGTCTCCCAGTTTTTTCGATGATTTAAATTTTAGAAATGTAAAAGCTTCTTCATCAAATTAAAATGTACCCAATTCTCTCTGTAATTCCGTTTTCGGCATTCTCGAAGTTCGAATCTTTCATGTGCATGATAAAGTTATTTGGACATTTTGTGCATCCCGACTCTGTGTGTATTTTGTGGTTATATCAGTCTATAGAAAATCTAATTGACCCATAACAAAATCATTGAAGACTTTTGAAATTGCTCGTCAGGCTTTCATCGATTTAAATGATTTTTTCCCCTTAAAATTTCGTTTAATTCCCCTTAATTTGACTTTTTTTCGTTATCAGATGAGATTTTATTAATTCGTTTGTCCTGTTTTTAGGAATGTTATGACAATGCACGAAATATACATAAATATATCTTGAAATAATTTGCCAATAAGACCGGATTCCTTCAACTAATGATATTAAAAAATGTTCGTGTTTTAACCTATAGTAATTTCTTATAATGGCGAACGTTGTCAAACATTTTATAATCCACTGTTTACGTGCGTGTATAATAATTAAAGGACTTTAAAATCGTTGTTCAAGCTAGTGATCAATCTTACATATCCCTCTCTCTCTTTCTCTCCACCCTACAGGTCTGGTTTCAGAACCGCAGAGCCAAGTGGAAGAAGCGCAAGAAGACCACGAACGTGTTCCGTACCCCAGGGGCTCTCCTACCATCCCATCACGGACTCGCCCAGTTTCCCTCACCGATGAACGACTCCTTCTGCAATTTCCACGGCCAGGACACACGGGGCTGGCCGGCGATGTCGGGTATGACCACGCACATGGCACCGCATATGACCACGCAAATGCACTCGCATCAAATGTCCCAGATGGGTGGAGGACCAGGGACGTCGCTGGCTCTGCCCCCGTCTTTACCGCGCCAAGGTTTAGGACAGAGCATGCAGCAGCAGAGCGTCAACTGTTCCATGGGTCAGACCACGGGTCTCAATACGCTCTCGATGGGGGCCAACGGCTCGATGGGGTCGATGACGTCGATGTATCAACCTTCGCTGCAGGGAATGACCACGGGAAGCATGTCCAGCGGCTTGTCCAGTCCGTCCCCGCCCAATCTCCCCGTGACCGACGGCTCGACCGACCTCTCCTGCAGTGTTTCAGACGCTGGTGATATGTGGAGGGGTACAAGCATAGCATCATTACGCAGGAAAGCTCTCGAGCATGCCGCCTCCCTTAACGGAATCTTCAGATGATTTTCTTACCGCGAAAAAAATAAAAATTTAATTTCATCCGTCACATGCGTCTCAACGTATGCTTTGGCAAAAAGAGGCTGTACAAATTTCTTATCGTTATTTATTACATTCTGCAGTGACTATGTATGATATCAGATTAGAAAGAAATAGAATGTCGTCCAATTCACTCTTCAGCTGAGAAAGGACTCAAAAGAAATTCTGCTGAATTGATGCGACGTTGATTGTGTGAATTATGTTACATGGCTCATTTCTGCTTAGCATTGACAGGTAAAAATGAATTAGAATAATCTAACATTCTCTTAAACATTTTCAGTTAGAATTAAGAGCAGATTCGTTTCTAGATTACAATTCTTTGAACACACTTTTTAAACATATAACGTTTTATTTGAAATATTTTCCCTCTTCTCAGAGTACATTTGGACAGGGTATGAGCGTATTCAGAAAGGAAGGGTAATTTCGAAATATGAGTGTCCTTTCTGACTGTATAAATATTTATACCACTCTTCACAAGAAAATAATATTATTACTTATCATACCCATTACACATGAGTATCACATGATGAGGACAGCGTCCATATTCACTTTATGTTTCTCCTCCCCGTTGCCACTCAGGCAATTTACTCCTCTTAGATAAGGGGATAAATCAAGCTAAAATATTGTTATTGTCAGATAACTTAATATGGCGGGAATCGCATGAAACATGGAGCATTCAAGAAGCCCAAGGGGACGATTTTATTCACAGGCGCATTCACAAAATGTGCTGAAAGAACTTCTCCCACACAAAAAAGGCGGTAAAAATGGGGCATAAATTCTCGCCGCGAAAACCTCGTAAATTATGTTGCCGCTTAATGGGTGAGCTTGTTTTCATGTCATGGCCATATTTCATCACTCGGTAGAATCACAGAGATATGGATGCCAACTCGTAACACCGGGTATACTCATCCAGATTGGTGTGCGATATACATTATGCGGGTGTGTCATGTTTGTGTTACGAACGAAAATAGAGACGCGGTGAAAAATCACAGTCTAACACTGCTCAATACCTACTCTCTTCTACAACAATTATAGCCCGAAATGTTCATGTCGGTTCAAAACTGTTATAGCAATATCAAACCTGGCAGTATATGGTTTCTCTAACATCATACAAAGAGAATTCAAAATATAAACGAGGGAAATTCAAAACAAAATACTACATTCGATGCGGCCTTTGTCATTCATTACTGCAGATTTTTCTATTTTAACCCTAAGTAAAATATATAGAATTGTTCCTAAAAGGGATATGGTGGTCAGGTTTATTTTACCGATTGCTAAGCCTAATCATAGCCATCGCTAGGGATGGTTTCCGGCTCCCATAGGAAAGGAGTATAATAATGAGGGTAAAATATCATCACCAGGCGTCCATGTAAATTATTAAAGATAAACTCCAGTACTGGTAAAAAAAAAAAAAATTAATTCTCACAGAATCAAACGAAACTTACACTAAATGTTCAAGATTACAAATAAATGACATGTGCCAAACAATTTTGGAAGAAAATGTATACTGGCTGAGTAATGAGCATAGAAAGACAAGGAAACCAAGGTAGTACCATCCCCGACACCATGTGTGTTGTCCCATATATAGCTTTCTATGTGAGTGTTTGTTACTTTACCAAGACTCGGTCAAATTTATTATGATTTTGATGACTCCAGAACCTTGCAGTGCACACCAATACTTACATGCTACATGATCAACTGTTTCTGATCCTTTCACACCTTTTCTTTCACAATGCAATCGCATTACCAGTACTAAAGTTTATCTTTAAGTAGAATACCAATAAAAATTATGTCTGAGGCTCAATAATCGTCACAAACCTCAACAAGTTTGGCTGTTACTTAAAAGAAATGATGCGATAAAAAAATGATCTTCGTATTGGTTGATATAAGAGAAGAATAACAACAGTCACGAGATCAAAATATACATATAATTATGTCATTCAATGTAAATCGTACATTTCCTCCAAATTTAATCTTCAAAGACCAACCTTAAGAAATAACTGCTCTTGGTTTCTGAATTTCTCATTTGCTTTTAACTTCAAAACACTGCCCGTAGTTTTCAAGTACTCTGAGCCGTGTCGTAATGTATATGTATAGTCCACATACTCGAGATTTACCTTTTGAAGAAATAAAAAGGGAGAAAGAGTATGCTTGTTGTTTTTCCCTGTACGGGTGTTATTGATTGATTAGATCAATTCATCATTACTGACTTCATGTATGTATATAAATGGATTTACAGTTGAAATGTTTATTGAGAAAAACAGTGCCCATACCAATGGCCGGTTTTGAAATGTGCACATAACTTTTATGAAGACGAATGTACAGATAAGATGAAAATAAATCGGTGAAAATGGAGACTGGATGTTTTTTTTTTTTAATATATGAAGCTTGTGGATTATTCAATTTATCATCAAAGTTAGGTTGCGCCGAGGTTAAGTATTTTAAAACAGAAATACACGTTTAAGCCAGAGGTTTGAGGTATAGTTTCTGGAATGTCAAGTACATGTATTTGCATGATGGCCATTTCTGTCATTACGTTCACGCGTTTTGGATAATGTCATCTTAACACATTAGCTTGTCGATCGGCACGGTCTACTTTCCTTTTCGTTTAATTCTATCAATGTTGACATTATATGATCAGATAACATGAGGAAGGAAAAGCAAATTGACACTGATGGTTCATGACTGTGAAATTAAAATACAAGCTTCAACTTTGGGTTCATCTCAATATAATTTCTAGATTACTTACATAGTAATCCAAACAAGATATACTTCATAAGTAATATCTTTATATATTTATGCCACTTACATGTACCTCCATTTTGTTTTGTATTGCTTGTTTCTTTTTCTTTTTTTTATAATCATTGGATTTTTTCAACAATTTACAAACTTTCATTTGACATGTTTTATGCGTCGACATGTGTTTAATACGATGCTACGGTGAGCGATCCTGACCAACACTCTGTTTTCCAAAGGCAATACCACCATATAGCCATAGTATATGATTATCTGTGTATAGCTTTTTTTATGATTTTAAACGCAACAAATGTCTACATAAATCCAGTATCTTCTTTCTTCTAAGATACTTGACCTAGATCTTACACCGTGGTTTTGTGTTATTGTATCATTCTTTTACACTTTAATCACTCTGAGGCGTAGCAAACATTTTCCCGTCTAATTGTCATTTGGTTCTTTCTTTCATTCACATATTTCACAGGAATCGTTCTCCCGCAATCTATTCGCGTCCTAATGCGCAAAATAGTTTTTTTTTTTTTTTTACATTTGAATAATATATGTTTGGTGAATTAACGTCTGCCCCCACCTTATATTGGTTTGACCATCTGTACATAACTAATGAAGTTTTGACTTGCCAGTCCAGAAGCGAGGCTCCCGATGATGTGCAATTTATATATATTGTATTATGTATTAAGTGATTAACGATGGTTTATTATTTATTAAAAGAGTGAGGAAAATCTAAATTGGAAACGTGTAAATGTCCTGTATTTTAATTAGTATGTGTGCGGTATTAATAATGTAAATGTTGATTGTGAGGTAATTATCAATGGTTGGTGATGGTTCAATGAAGTGTGAATAGTTGGCTATAATTGATTGAATGATTGATTGAATAATTAATTAAGTGATTGAATGAATTATAAAGTGGTTGAATGGTTGATTGTGGTAAGTTGGATCTCGCGTACACCGTATGTGTAAGAGTGGCATTTGTAGAAGAATTATATTTCGATTTATTGGAATGATACTTCAACACGATCGTAACTACTTTCAAGAAATCAACTCGAGGGATATTTCAATACCCTATCGTATATCCCATTGAGTTCATGTTTGGATTACGTAATACCTCAATGTAATGTTAACACATTTCAACAGCTGATGGACAAGGCTACTAAATTTGACTTGAGTTGATTTTGTTTATGTAGTTGGAATCGTGTTCTTCATACATGATGAACTATTGATAAGAGAAATAAGATAAGGAAAGGTGAAATATAAATGAACAATGAGTCAAAGAAATATTTCCGGGAAATGTATGCATAAAACGGACTTTTCGGATCATTTAAATCTTTTGTCGTTCGACATTAATCCTAAATGGAACAAAATTCTTATTTTTCTCCCCCTCTCTCTCTCTCTCTCTCTCTCTCACCCTCTCTCTCGCTATCTCTCTCTCTTTCTCATCATATCCGCCTGCTTATACGTTTCCCTCCTTTATCTCTCATTCTTCTATTCCCTGCTCTATTTCCACCATTCTCTATTCTCTATATATTTTCTTTATTTTCTTTCTTGATTCTTGCATTCATCGAACCCATACCGATAAGTAATTTTTCGTCAGGTTGTTTGCAAGTCTATTTTTTTTTAATGAAAAAACAAGAACAGTAACGGGCATTCTATGTTCTCTTGAAGTTCTTCAATTCATGTCTTCACTTCTCATGTATGCTTGCAATTTAATTGGAAACCATCAAAATATATTTAACTAAAGAATGCAAGCGTTTCCAAAATATTACGAAACTGCAAAATCTCCCAAAAATAAAATGTAAACTCATTTTAGAATGACGTATTCTTTGTGATATGAGCCATGTTTGTCAGTAAACTTTAAAGTTTAGTAGCAAGAAAAGTAGGTCATTCGAATACAAACTTTCTGATGATGGTTGAACTGTGAGAAAAAGTGCGAGGTTTACCTGAACCCTAATGCAATATTCCATTAATGCTGGGGTATTATTAACAAGTTTGATAATAACCGCCATTATTGAAAATTGGCGGAGCTAATGAAAGCCGGCCTAAAGCTCGAAAACGCCTTACTAAGCCCTTAATTGAAGCCCATGTTATAAAAGCGCTTCTGAAGTCTGCCCATGCCTTTTCCTCTTTGCTGTCATATCTCCCTTTCTCCTTTTTTTCCTCTTTTCTCTCTCTCTCTCTGCCTTCTCCTACTGTCCTACACTCTCAACTTTTCTCCCCTCGTTTATTCTCTCTGTTTCTCCCTCTCCCTCTATTTCTCCCTCTGCCTTTATCACTGTCACTCTCGTATACACCGAGTAAGCTTCCTAACAAAAATTGCAATTTGCACTCACATTTGATATCAGTTTAGACAACGCACTTTTTTCAGTTGGCCAAAAGATCATCTAGCTCATCCCCTCATCTTGAGTAGCAAGCATACAGCTAGGAAGGAAGAAAAGCACCGGAATGAGAGATATAGAGAGAATGAAAGGGAGGGGGAGATAGACAGATAAACGAGAGGAGATATAATTGTTTTTGAATTTTAAGCCCTTGCGCGCATCTCAATTCTGATGCAATTATTGAACCTCCCCCATACACGGTCGACCAGAAAAAACAAAGTGAAGTGATGGGCGTTAGAAATGCAGAAATGTTTCGAGTTGTAAGCTTTCAATTTTCAGACGCCCCAGGCATAGGTTTTGCCATTTCCACAAATCTATTTTCAAGGAAGGGTAGGAAAGGGAGCAGGAACGGAGATGGGGGGAATAGAAAGAGGGAGAAGGGGAAAGAATAAAGCTTCACCGCTTTGATTTTTTCTTCATTTTTTTTTTTGGCGGGAGATCCTAGTGGTGAAGCGCAGACGAGAAAAAGCCCGCGCAATTAGATCTAATCTCTCCTATATTGGCGGAGTTAAATAAAGCTGGCTGCCTTCGCTTTCAAGCACTCCCCAAACTGAACGAGAGTGAGTGAGTGAGAGAGAAATGAGGGAAAAAAGCAGGCAGTTCCTAATTGAGACCCGGCAATGTCGCCAGATATGTAAAAACTAACTGTAATGACGAAAATATATAGTGCGCCGAAATTTTCCGCTGTTTCGCTCTCTTTATGTTTCCCCTTCTCTTTTCTCTCTCCATCTCTCTCGAACTTCATCCGCTCTCTTCATCTACACTCCTCTCATACCTAGCCAAATTCTCAATGTCTCAATGGCTGCGGGAGATGGGTGATGTAGATCAAAATAGATCAAGGCAAATTACAGTTCCGTACTTTTTTCATGGTTTCATTTTTCCTTTTTTTTTCAGCCACTACCCTGGTGTCCGCTCCTCCCCGGATCTGAACTGGAATTAAGAGTATACATAGTGACGGAGCTAGAGTGCAGATAGAGTGTACTACCCGCTAATAATAAAAACAATGTTATATGTATATACCGCTCTGCTTCCTTTTGTTATTTTGCCGAGATCAAAAGTTGCGAGAAAGTTTGCAAGCGGTAACATCACATAAGTTGAACATCTACACGCTTCGTGGCAGTCTTTGTGTGTTACTCTCTCTTATTATTAACCCTCATCTAACTTATTTCATCCGTCACTTCACTAGCTTTATCCTAGAGTTTGCAATCTTGCATGAGCTGAATGATTTATATTTAGGTCTAAGTTTATCGCATATTGTCCTTCAAATTAGCGACAACAATATTTTCTTTAGTGGGTACAATGTTAAAATTTAATGTAATGTCTCTGAAAACAATACACATGAGTTAGAATGTTAGCGAAAAGTTGAAGGGGGAAAAATGGCAAATTTTGATCGAAAATAATGATTTTGAATCACTCAATGTGTTGTCAATTTAAAGATTGTAAGTGTGTGCATACATATTTGCCCTTTCTACTCATGGATCTGGTATATTCTGAAGTCTCTGAATCAAACTTTATCATACAAAACCACAAAATGTGGAATGATCAACATTAAAAAACTAAGAAAAGTTCTTTTTACGCTTAATACATTCATGTGAAATAATGTGGAACCATTGCAATGGTTTGAGGACATAACATTATCACATGATGTGCTTAAAATTGGGGTTGACGCACTTACTAATAACAAGGGAAATAAGATAAGGCCTTTACACAAAAAGGGGAAATTGTATTGCCCTTTAGGTGCCAGAACCTGGGTCGGTCGGTCGGATTTTTTCTTTTTTTTTTTCTTTTTTGTTCTCCAGCGACCGTCGCCCAAAATCTCAAAACCGGGAACGTTGCCCAAATCTCGCTGGTTTCTAGCTGGTGCAGTGCATGGTATATACACGTTCACCCGGTCGGGTCTACTTGTTTTACTAGGACAGAAGACGAGTGAGAATTGGGGAATAATTTTATGATTTTACAAAATACAATTTTTTCTATTCATTAAACTTTTTTTATTTTTATTTAAAAAATAAATAAATAAATAATTAAAAAGCCGACCGTGGATTTTAAGAATTTTGGGTCGGTAGCAAAGGGCAATACAACATTTTTTAAATTTGTATTATGCCTAATGCGTTTACCGGTTAAAATCTCATGTGATTCTTGTTGTTTCTTCTTCCTTTTCATTTTCTACCCCTCTGCTACCGCTACTGTTTTTAACATTTATCACCAACATTCAAATTGATAGCTGTATTTACAATATATACATGTGTACTTGCATAATTCAATCACTTATTCATCAAGTAATCGTTGAGATGTTTACGAAAAGTGTTTCTAGACCCTTTGTTTTTGATTTCATCGGGAAGTTCATTCCATAATCGGGTTCCTACACAAGTTACTGAAAATTTGCCTTGTGTTGTTTTATACAGTGGTATACGTATTGCATGAGTAAAACAAAAACCGACTGAAATATACAAGAAAATTCAAATTCGTATTCTATATCAAGCAAAAAATCTACATGCCTCCGGTAATTTCATATTTAAAGGTTGATAAGCTAACTTAAAACAAGCTAAATTCATATCATCACGCTTAACATTATTTTAATAAATGGGCGTAGTTGTTATTATGATTATTCTTACTGAATGTTCTTTGAATGTATTTAAGATAAAAGTAAATAAGTAAATAAATGAATAAATACATAAATGAATAAGTAGATATATATAAATAGATAAAAGGTACTTGTACTTGGAAATATGATTTCATGGAAAGACGTAGATCATTTTATTTGGTATTGTTTTACAATGATCAAATATATATATATATATATATATATATATATATATATAAATTTGTTATGGCGGCACCATCACCACTTCCCGAGATCACTATTAACTAGGGGATAAAGAAAATTACTCCGAGTCCATGCACGTCATGTACAACAGCATGTTTTAACAAAAGAAGCCATTTTGTCAGACTCTTCGAACTATAATTATTACATAATATTCGCAAAAAGGGTTCTGTCTTCGTTACATCACCTAATATTTTGACTTTGATTTAAAAATACATAATTGACCCGAGCTGACATGTCTGAGGAAGCCTGTTTATAATGTTTATGTATCATTCATATTAAGTGTTCAAATTTATTACCGAAAATCCACAAAAGGACCACAAAAAATGTCCCTTAAGTCATTTTTTACACTCGTAATTACCAATATGACAAAGCTATATCAAGGCATCATATAATTAATATATTCTTCTTTGGTTATATTGAATGCATAATTCCCTGCAGACTTATACTTCATTAAAACAAGACCGATGACCAAAACTCTGTCATTCACTGGTTGGAGTGTAAGAAAATCCGAACCCTCCCCGGCCGTCATTATAATTTCCAGCACGATTACTCATAGTGGGTGTCAAATAGCTAACTGTATTGACCCTATTCGTATATCCCTGATTTAGACCTAATTTCTAACGTAAACCATTGCTAAATGCAATTCATAAGACGTAATCAGACTTGCTCTATTATCGGGCAGCTCAAAATGATCGTGTTTTGGCGGGAAACTAATTGCTTGCACAATCGAAATGTAGATTCTGGCTGAATACTCATCAGAGTTATAATGTAATATGCAATCACCTCAATTACTTGTATTAAGAATATGCTGGGAATAGGAGGAGTAGCTTAGATTCTCTATACACATGCCGGAGAAGGATGAGAGATTTTGTGCTGTGTCATTTAGCTTACCAGTTATCTAAATATTCTACAGTAAGAGTAGTGTTGTTGTTCTGTTTTACTTTTAATCTCCTACGTCAGTTTGATAAAAATTTGTTAAACTAGACTAATCCGTGTTTTAATTCGTAATCTCCCTCTATGATTAGCCTCATTTATTCCTTTTTCCAATTTTAACTGGAATTTTAATTTTCTTTTGAATATGATTAGGTTTACCGCGTCTAAGATAAACACCACTTCGCTAGTAAGATAAATGTATCGTTTGTTTTTATTCAAAATTTTAGAAGGGAAACAAAATAGCTGATAAATATATATGTAGAGAATTCCTTTATATTTTTGTCCATACATTTCTCAAGATTTGAAATAGCTGGAGACGTTACAACTACATGTATCAGGTATATATGAATGAATCAACAACGAGATCTTCAGCGTGAAGGGAAGTTTTGTATACTCAGTCGGCTCGAGTGCCCGGGTCGGGTGGGGTGGGGAGGGGGGGGGGGGGGCAGATAATCCATTGTATTGTATTTTTTATTTAATGTGGCCGTCACCATCAAAACTGTGCTCGCTCTTTCGCTCTCACGCTTAATTGTACCAATGCTTAGATAAAGTAGAACATTTAAACCACATTATGATGACATATTTAAAAATGGAGCATGTGTGTAAGTCGGCGTCCTTATTCAGAAGGGAAAAACAAAAATGTAGCTATTACTTTTTTTAAATACAGGGTGAGTTGAGCAGAAGGGCATCCATTATTTTTTTGGTGGAGGGGGGGGGGGACACAGCGAATTGATGAAATCAAAGAAAAGCAAAGAATTAAGCTGATAAGAGAAAAACTGTTGTCATTTAACAAGTATGATTTTTTTTCTTTCTATTCCTATATATATATAGGATGTACACAAAAAGACTCACCTTACCACCTTCTCCCTAAAGTCTTACTTTAATGAGACAAACTCCATGACAATTCATCATGCGATAAATCACTGCCATAACATCCTTTACAGCTCACCCCATTTCATTATGACATCAACACTCTATTCCATTCGTTTCTTCCCATAGATAGCTATTAATTAGTTTTTATTTGAGTTTATTTGTTCTCGCCAATATTTTCTTAACACGTAATATCTTAACAAAACTAGGGCGCTCAGAGAGCCCAAGCCTCGAGGGAAATCTCTGACAATAGAAAATGCTAAGGTTCATGGAAAGCCGTGATTATTAAACAAGTTGCGTTGACTGTATCTTTTCTTTTCACGGCTTGATATTTTCATATGGAAATATCTATCGATTTTCATAGCGGAAATTAACCGGAGTCAACTAGCTGTAAGCGGCAGTTGACTACACGGGCAAAAGCCCCGAAAGGAAATTGCTTGAATACACGAAGATCAACATAACCCGCGTTGATTACAATAGCCCAGCTTAAAGAGAGATACAGTTGGGAAAAGAGAGAGAGAGAGAGAGAGAAGGAGAAAGAGAGGGAAAGGGGGAGAGAAAGGGGAGAGAAAGGGGAAAGAGAGAGAGAGAGAGAGAGAGAGAGAAAGGGGGAGAGAAAGGGGAAAGAGAGAGAGAGAGGGTGAGAGGGAGAGAGGCATAAAACATGAAAAAGACGACCGGGTACATGGAACGCGAGTTCTATTCTTGACGAATCTTAATTACATTTGTATTCAAGCGTAGAATCGGCTTGCGTTAACGTCGCTATTGATACCTGTTGCTTGCATTCTATTGTCACCACGTCTTCTCAGGAAATTGGCTTCATGCATAAATAACCGTGTCAGTCAATGTGTGTGAGTCTGGTCGGCCGGAGCAGCCCCAGGGCCATTGTCCGTCATTCCCCTTAGCTCCTTCGCCGGATGGAAGTGGAAAATATAAAAGAGGTATCAGCCTCTTTTGTGGTGATATTACGGTGTGCTGCGACAATAATTAAGACAACAACGACTCCTGTATGTCCATTCCCTTTTATAATGTAAACGCTCAACAAACATTTGTGTAGCTGGCAATAAGATTTGGCGTTATTAGAGCGTTAGCGTTTGCTTTATAGAGCACAAAGAGTTGTTTACAAAAGAGAGAAATGTAACAAAAAAGGTGACTGGGAGGCTTTGAAAAGACGTTAAGAAGTCAAACCTTCCTCTCTCAGTTTGCTGCCAATTCCTCCAATATTGGTCACTTCCACCGTGTCCTGAATATGTGTTACCATTCTTCTTTTATGTCATCTCTATGATTTCGCGGTGTCAACCCAAGATGACTGTTACATGCACCTGTTGCTATCTACGCTTGTAAGCACCTTAGCGTGTATGATCCCACCCCTCCGCTCTCTCCCTCCCTCTCTCTCTCTCTCTCTATCTATCTCTTTCTCTCTGTCCCTAGCTATTTACATAAAATCTTTCTTACCTCTCTCTGTCTCTATCTGTTTTGTCTTTCCTGTCTATTAATATCTCTCATTTTCTCTTGCTCCTAATGTCGCTTTAAGTTTCACGATAATATATATCCTGTCATTAATTGGTAATAATTGTCTCACCCTCTTCCCACTTTTAATGTATTCAAGGAACATACACTTCAAGTGTTTATTTAAGAAACGACTTTTTATATTATCCTTTGCTTTTGCTTTTGCTTTTTATCTGTTTTTTTCCATTCCCTCCTCTACCGCTTAAACGTAGCTACCTTGACTTCCAGAAGAAGCATGTGACCTTATCATACAATTATCCTACCTCATGAGAAAAATAAAACTTCCGCTAATGTGTTTTTAAAAATGCCATGAGATACAATAATTGCTATTCGGGAATATACTGAACGTAATATATTTACTTCGTTACGTTTATTGCAATATATATATCAATATTTGATCATGATATCACACAGAACAGCAAAGAACATTCTTCCGAAATGTCATAAATCATTAGACCGGCGCCAAAGTTATAAAAGCTACTTTTCGTATGCGTTTGTTGATACTTCAAACCGATTCATCGTAATATCTTCTAACTAGTCTGATAGATAGGTAATGTACTTGATAGAGATGTTTAGCTATACTTTACCCTCGATTAGGAAAACTGAAAGTTCGCAATTCCAATCACTTGGTCTGTGCAAGTATTTGATAGATTTTCGTATCAGAAGAGCAAATTTGGATGAAAAGGGCGAGAGAGGTAGAAGAGGGACTAACAAAGTCTCAAATACATGCTTTGTTAAATTTCGCAAAAACCTGCATGAAGGAAAAACAAACAATTAGAGAGAAGTGAAAACAAAAGCAAATATAACCCAAGAGCTCGGAAGAGGGTGGCAGATGAAAAGAACAAATCAAAAGAATTATATAATTGGCAAGATTTAAAGGTGGCAAGAAAACTAGAAGTTATGGAAGGCACAGAAAATATAATGATATGGGGTTAGGGTATACACATTGATATTATAGAGAGACAGGAGAATAGGCTGTGTAAATCAGATAGAATAGAGAGAAGAGAAGAGAATAATATAGACAAGGGAGAGAGGGGGATAAAAGTATGTGGAGAAAGTGAGAGGGGGAGATTTGGCGAGAGAGAGAGAGAGAGACAGAAAGAGAGGGGCAAAATAAAGAGAGAGAGAGAGCGAAGGAAAAAAAAGGGGGGGGGTGGGTGGTTCTTCAACATACAAAAATGTGATGAGGTTCTGGGGGAGGGGAACTAGGGCTTTATTTACGAAGGATCGGAGCGGCCGATATTTTTGGCAGGGGCAAAGACAGCGATGTCTTGTAATGACCGAGGGTGGACGCGACTTTCGAGTAAGCGTAGCGACCGAGAAGAAAAACGATCAATACCCCTTCCCATGGGTGTCGATCTGTAACTGATACCTATTCATCAGGGGGATGATCTATTCATTCATCCCCCCCCCCTGATGAATAGGTATTACGTAAGGATTGACACCCATGCCCCTTCCCGAAAAGAGTTTTGCTAAGAAACAAAGCTTCACATTTTAGGTCTTCCTCTTTTCTCCCAGTGGAGTCAGGCATCTTTAAAAAAAAAATGTTGCCCTTTCTAATGGGGTTTACTAACACATCTGGCGGATTGGGGACGTCCCCACTTCTCTGTCCCTTGATCCATCGGCCAAACACCTGGAGAGATCCAGTTGCAAGTTTGCATTCTATAGTTCTCGTAAGCAAACAAATACAATATCTACCAATGGCATACCTATACGGTTTAAGAATACCTCTACTCTGTCAAAGTTAAACTTTTTTTGGTTTTTGTTAAACGAGGGAGTACAGCGACTGAGGGAGAATATTTTCTACATTGGATGAGCGAAACTTTGCACGAGGGAAACTTCAGTTCAGAGTCTACAAAAGTCGATATATCCTTATAACTCGTCATTTACAACCTTTATTTTTTTGGGGGGGATGTCCCGTCCCCCTCGATTAACGCCCATGGGATGGGAGGTGGTTTCTTACACTGTCGGGAGCTTTTTCAATCTTAAAGCCCGTCTGTACTAGTTTGATCAAGAGGGATTAGACCACACAGCGTGGTCACTGACAGGTGGTTATCTCATCAACTCAGCTCTCAATTAACATAATAAAAAGGGGATCATGGGGGACCAACGGGCACCGCTTAGCCATTGTTTTCTATATGGAGGGAGCAAGTAGCTACAAGTAGTGCAGTGGGGCTTTAAAGCCCCACTTCATGCACGATTTCATGCACATAAAGTACCGTATCTGTGCAAGATTGCCTGCTATTACCCTACACATACAGACAATGCAGAATCCGGAATATACAAACTACATGTAGATATAAACCAGTTCAAATCAATATTTGAAATAGAATCCATAACTTTGTATTATAATCAATATGCAATTAATCACACAAATACAAGTAATTACAGGAGAAGAATGTACAATTGGTCAAATGAGGCCAGTGGGCTAGTGGGACTAGGTACAAATATCCTTTGATTAAGTCTACATGATCTTGATCATGGTTCTGGGGGTGTTTCATAAAGCTGTTCGTAAAGTTACGGATGACTTTCCATACGACTTGTATATGAAATGCCAGATAGGATGCCCAAAGTTTTTTCTGATAATGTTAATAACCTCAAATAAATTATGGCAAAAAATATACTTTGCATTAAAAATGTTTGTTATCATATGAATGTTAATCTACATCTGCACAGTTCAATTTTAGGTGATGTATTTAATAATGATTAAGCATCCCATTTGGCTTTTCATTATAAAAGCCGTTCGTAAAGTCATGCGTAACTTTACGAACGGCTTTATGAAACACCCCCTGGTGACTTCGGCCAGTTCGTATTTTATTATCGCTTAATAAATGTTGTGCTTCATTAATGACAGAAACACTATTTCTCTATTATCAAAATAAAAAAAATCAACCGGGAAGAGGTGGGGGCTTGAACATTTTTATTTGGGGGTGGGGGAGGGGGGGGGGCGTGGCCTTTAAGTTCTCCCTCGGAATCACGTGCTTGATGAGAATGTTACATTGGTTGCGGAAGAGTTGTAGACTTGGTTATGCATTTGAGCGCGCACTAACGAGATCATAACCATTGTAATGAAAATGCAAACATACTTAAGATATTAGTTACACAGTTTTTTTTAAACAATTGTACAATGAGGTTGGTGGAAACATAACAGTGGTTGATGTTGTGTGTAGAGTCTTCTCCATTTTGCATAGATTGACCCTGGTGGCTTTCAGAAGTATCGATAAATGTTCGAGAAATGATATCGAATCAATACCTGACGATTTGTGAAAATTGCATAGTTCATATTAAGCCCGTTTAAGAATTTGGTTCTCATTGCATTGACGCCCTCTTTGTTGCCTTTTCATTTTCTCATTTATTTTCCTCGAGTTACCCGTCAACCCTGCCAACGCCTTTCATGGACGAGTGATGTGATGGCGCTCTTCATGAAATGCACGCAAGGCATTATCAAGTAACGCCTCTTCCGATCAATTCTTCATTGAAAATAGTACTGTTACATATTTTAAAAAAATGGTTTGGTTTGATTTGGTATGGTTGATTTGTTTAACCTTTCTGCTTTCTCTTCTGTCTTACTACATACATACAATGTAACCACAAATTAATACCCCTTAGTCTTCTTTCCTTTTCGCCCTCTCTCTCTCTCTCTTCCCTATCTGTAATAAAACATGCATATATAAATATGTATCTTTTCCATTTGTTATGAAACTTCTTTCTAACTTTCTGTACTCTAGCTGTATTCCTCCTACCCACTCTTCCCCCTCTCTTTTCCTTCTTTGGACTCACTCTCACATCTAACTTATCACATCCTCACCACACATCTTTTCTGAGTTAACCTATGATGTGCGCGTATCAGACTTCAAGAAATTTACTTAATATTTTTTGGATATACTTCATTTTTTATTTTTCTGAATAACAAAAATTAAAGTACGAAGACATTTCATATGATTATGAGAGTTTTACATTTTCATGCTCAGTATTTACTTTAAAATATACAATAACAAATACTGTTTGTGTAAAATTCAAAAACAAACACAAGCATAACATATCTGATTGACGTTGACGTAAATAATCATATCTGATTGATACACGTCTGTAAAAACCCAATACACACACATGTCAACCCAGTAGTATTGCATTTGTTGCATAGAATCTTGTACTAATACAACAAATATATTATACGTTTAAAAATGAATTATTTCAGTATGTTACAAATAAGATGCGATGCCACCAAAGATAGCTAAATAGAAGATTCAAGTCCACTAATATATAAGATTGTTTTCTTTATCTTTAAAGGTATTACAAAGTTTTGGTATGGGGTCATGAATTTGGTTCAAATTAACATATTGGAAGCATATGCGATCCTAAAATATCCAGTGATCGTTGTCGCGATTGAAATCGAGTCTAAAGTTATGAAATTATAAATAATAAACTCTTTATGTTGTATAGCTCCCTCTCAAGGTGAAGATTTTAATTTAGCTATGAAACAATGTTTCTTGACTAAAATCGACCAATTAGCTATTCCCGTTTGGAAATTATATATCACAACTACATATTCTGAGATTTTCATGGTCGCAGCTACCATTGTACGGCCATAGGCGCTATTTGAAACTTATCAAAATTTACCGGGAGCACCGGTAAATTTTTATATTCAATTTTTCTCGAAAACAGAAGTGTTTTAGGGGCAAATTTTTTTAGTGCATATAATACATCCACAGGGGCATCCAAATATAACAAAATTGTAAAGATTCACTATCCACCCAATTTTTCAAAATTTCCCAAAACTTTGTATTACCTTTAAACAAAGTACTTTCTAACTGGAAATTAATAACACAGTCTGTGGGACCATTTTTACACAAACGACCAACCGCGTGTTACGACAAATCGCATACTAATACCAATTGCAAATGACTGTGATCAATCGCATCTCTTTAGCTTAAACCAATCAGGATCAAGATATCACGTGACAGAAAATATGGATCCCTATTGGTTGTAACGCTTGACTGAGGAGATTTTTCTATAAATCATTGTGCAACAGGGTCTTTCAACAGTGTATGATACGCCGTGTATGTTATGCTCTGGTATTAGGCCTGCAGTGGAATTTCGTACACACATTTTAGAATATAACATAAATTTGTTTCCTCCTTAGCATTTGACTAATTCGATAACACACACAAGAATAATATGTAATTTAGATAAACATAATCGCATACAAAACAAGGTGTAAATGAAAAAAGGGCCCTTTTTAAAAAGAGATGATATAGTTTATCATGCATAAGTGCATGGTCAACTTAAATACAATATTTCAGTGTAAAAATCCTTGGTAAGACATAAACACACTTTCATAATATTTGCAAAACTGCTTCGCAAGTGATCATTTAGGTTTCTGATAGTGTGGTGGCGTTTAAATAAAATCCATGTTTCGAAGGCTTTCTGTTTTTCGATTAAATTCGGTTATGGATTTGAGGGATATTTCATTTTGCGTGTACATTGATCGAAATGAAAAATCTGCAACCAAATCATAATCAAGTCCAGCAAAATATTCAATGGTTCAAACGTTTTACTTATCACATTGTTCTGAGACTGTTAAAGGTAATACAAAGTTTTGGTATGGGATCATGAATTTGGTTCAAATGAACATATTGGAAGCATATACGATCTTACAATATTCAGTGATCGTTGTCGCGGTCGAAATCGACTCTAAAGTTATGAAATTGTAAATAATAAACACTTTATGTTGAATAGCTCCCTCTCAAGGTCAAGATATTAATTAAGCTATAAAACAATGTTTATTGAATAAAATCGACCGATAAGCTATTCTCGTTCGAAAATTATATATCACAACTACATACTCTGATATTTTCATGGTCGCAGCTACCATTGTACGGCCGTAGGAGCTATTTGAAATTTATCAAAATTTACCGGGAGCACCGGTAAATCTTTATATTTAATATTTCTCGAAAGCAGAAGTGTTTTAGGGTCTAAAATTTCTGGTGTTTTTAATACATCCACAGGGGCATCCAATTATATCAAAATGGTAAAGAATCACTATCCACCCATTTTTCAAAATTTCCCAAAACTTTGTAATACCTTTAAGTCATTTTTTCTTGTAATTTCAAATTTAAGTGAATAACGTTAAAGACAAACCCTATACCGCTGTTTTACAGATGACTTTTTTGACTAATCACTCAAACATATTTAGACAATCGCGATGAATACCCAATGATTCTGAGAAGAATTGGAAGCATGTACATGTCAATCATTCAAGGCATTAATAATAATAATAATAATAATAGATCACATTTATAACGCACCTATTAATACATTATGTCTAGGCGCAGTGGTGCTGTTGTCCCAGCAGCCATTAATTGAAGCAATGTCCTTACACGAAATAAAGCCGGGACGACAGCACCACGAATACACAATATTATTCAGTACAAAATTACAGAATGTTACGTTACAAAATCAAAATTACAGTTTGTTACAAATAAAATGAATAAATCAACTTAATCATTCAAGGCATTTTAATATACTATCTTAGTTATAACATGTTTACATTGTGCACACATTTCACAGTGTAATTGTCCGGCTATATATTGATATGCAAATAACATTTTAATAGCGCTTTGTATAGATTTTTATTATTTGTTTAAGACAAAATATAATTATTGTCATGAACTGATTTCTTTCTCATAATATTTCTAGCTTTATCTAGCTCTCCTTGTCTTGACTACACTTCTACTGACGTCACAGTTGAGTCTAAATTGACTGTGTGTTTGGGGATAACGGGAATAGGACTGCGGCAGCTGGATAGAGAGATATCATCTCCTTCATCATCAGAACATAAGGAACCAGCTAATGAAATATTGTCTGTATCAGTCTGATGATTAACAGAGCAAGGTGTCTCCTGCGGGGGTTGAGTCGCGGTGGCATAGTCCGGTGGCGGTTGTTGACCGCAGCGCGATGGAGACCGTTCAGCCGCGGCGTTTTCGTACTGCAACCGCAGCTGCTCAGCATCAAGCTCTTGGAAGAAATCGATAGCGTCGGTTTCGGTGCACCGCGGTGGCTGCGCGTCGTAACGTTCTTCTCTACCTACCACCGGTATCTCAATCCGTGGTACTGGCAGCTGCGTGTACGGCGGCGGTGTGTCTTCTTCTTCAAGGCGCGAGTATGGCGGTAAGTCCCCGTCGTTTCCCTGTTGTCCGTTGCTGATAGAGTTGACATTAGGTGCTGAACGTCTTTGGTTTCTTCCCCTCACTCTCCTCGCCCCCCTCCTTCTCTCCCTCTCACTCGGTTGATTCCCCTGTCGTCCACGGGATAATGTGATCCATTGTCGATGTCTGGAAGCTCTTTTCCTTATGCTGAAGAGGTAACCGAGGAGGACGATGATGACGAGGACGAGGAAGACCAAGGAACCCGAGATCGTGGACAGAGTAAAAGTAGACTTGTCTTTAAAGGCAAAGAAATACAACAAATATTAATATATATATATTAAATCATTCATTTATTGCAACCATAAGTTGGATTTCATACATTAAAAAAGGCAGGCATTTAAATGGTTCACAATATAGTTATATGTATATATACTTTGTACAAATAAAACTGTATAAATTGACACTTTAAATACATAGATATGAAAAGAAGAAAAGAAAAAAACAACGCTCAAGAGCATTCGCATTTCAACATAATTATAAGGTACATAGGACTTCACATGACCAATAATCATATATCAACTGACATCAACGCATTGTTCAACAATTAAAATTGAGAAAGATTTTGAAAGAAAGAGAGAGACAGTAAACCCAAATTGAGTGGTGGTATAATGCATTATTCGTAACAAAATATCCAGTAAAATTCAATTGGTATTAAATTTGTTACATTCTAAATTATTTTAAAATACATATAATAAACAAGTGTACAATTTAAGTAAAACAACTATACGGCACCTTAATTCAATATAAAATTGGCAATATTCATACTTTATAGTTTGAATATAAATCTGGACTTTCTTGATAAAAGGAATATAAATGCAAGTGTTTGAAACATTGAAACATAAAGTGCTGGAGCCCCCCCCCCTACATAATGGTATAGTGATGTCTTAGACTTACCCTGGGGAGTGGTAGCTGTCTCCTCCGTGCTGCAAGTTAGAAACCAGATATGCGAGGGACAGTCTCTTAAATTGTTACGATGACTGGGGCATTGTTCCAACTCCTCTTCATCGCCAATGCATCTGTAGTCCCGTTGGTAGAATTGTAGGTTTGTATCGTGACTAGTTATCCTAACGGCACTACCTGTCGAGTAACCAAGCTGTCTGCATGTCACCTGCAATGATCGAAAGGTCCATTATGAATTTATTTCACCTGATTTAAAAATAGCTTACTGTCTGTAAATGTAATACGATAAACATACATGACTTTGTGACAGTATATTGTTGAAAAAGGCGATATTAATTGCAAGGATACCAAATAATTTGTATACATGCATATACTTATTTCTTCTGTATTTTGATTTGGTACTGTTATGAGTTTAAATTAATTGTGTTTTATTGCACGTTGTTGTTATCACACAGTGCCTCGTGGAAGACCACCAATATTGGTGACAATGTGCTACCTTGTATATATATATCAGAAGGAAAAAAAAGTAACGTATATTATAGATATAAACTACAAACCTCTGATTCGGCCTCTGTCCATATGGTAGTGCACAAATCGAGCCACTTCTCATTATATAGTTGAATAATTCCTCTCATTGAACGTCCACTACTCTTGCTTCCATGCAGGCGAATTGGCGCTTCTGAATGAATACAGTAATTATATATTTAATTAGAAAAAGAGCCATAATCCGCTCTGGCATTCAGTGATAGATCATTTGATATTACAATTGTGTATGTTGCTTAAAATGATACAACGTACAGTGGATCTTGCTAGCCTGTCGTATTCATTATGCGGTATCATAATATGAATGTACATGTATGACTCTGATTACCATATCACCTTGAGTTAGATCACCAAAGTTTGGTATCTACTGATTTCCTGGCCTGAGCTTTTGAATAACCATGATGGAACCTTTTCTTTTGAAAATTAATGACATATTATAAAAGCACGTACTAAATAGAATCAAGGGAAAAAGATAGTTCCGCTATTATAAATCCTTTAATATTTCTCATTCTAAAATCTCTATTATCTGGCGGGGGGGGGGGGGGTGCGTTGTTCAGCAAGTTGAAACAACTGGAGATCAGAATTTGGATTCATATTAAAATTCTCTACTGTGTATGTGTTAGGCGACATCGATTTCAATTATTTTATGATCACGAGATGATATTATTGTGATGTGATGTCGGGTTTTCTCGTATACCCACTTGGGGAAAATAATTTCTGTGATGCACCTCTGCAAAACGAGAAAGGAAGGAATTGTAATCTCCGATTATGAAACCATTATTTAATGTAAACGGTAAAGGCTTGCAGCGATCAATCTGGGGGGGGGGGGGGGTGTTTCACAAAGATCCTAAGTCGAGTTTAACTCTTAGTTGGACTTTAAAATTATGGAGAGCCATATGTAGCCTTAAAATAAATATATTCAAATTCGAAAAATAAAGTATTTTAGACTTTTTATAAATTCCACATCAAGAACATGAAATCTCCTTGATAATAGAAAATATGAATGATTTGGATCAACATCTTATGCCTTTTAAAATAACTTTTACAAAATATGTTCATAGATGCTAACGGCTTTCTATACTTGTTAAGTCCAACTTAGAGATAAGTTCAACTTAGGATCTTTGTGAAACACCCCCAGATCTGTATACTCACTGCATGTAACCGCTGCGTCGAACTCATGATTGTTTTCCGTGTTCTCTCGGACATAAGTACAATTGTCCAAGACGCTGGCTCCTTCAGGGCATTTCACACTTAAAAAATAAACCGGTCCACTCCCCTGACCGTAGTAACCTCCTCCTAGAGATGCGACATTATCATCAGGGAAACCAAGCTGATTGCAGACTGCTCGAGCTTCATTGTGGCCCCACGTGTTAAAATCCGTGATGGTACCAAATCGTCCATCTATAAACACCTCTACTCGCCCCTCAGTGGATAGCATTGAGCCTGCCAGTCGAATGTTCCAATTTGATAGACCCGAACCTAATCATTAAGACAGTGACGTAATGCAAATATACAAAAATGGTTGTAGCTGTTTACAATGATAATCTGAACAAATCTGTGATTATCACAGTTAAAGAAGATTAAGTGAAAACAAAACAAACAAAATGTACAATAGATAAACATTAACAAATGACAGCAATAACAATGACACAAATATTTGAGTATTTAATTGCCTAAAGCAAAGAAAAAAGTAAATTTGGACGCCATGTTTTTTTTAATCGATTAAAAACATTCCACTATTTGACTTGAGGAAGTCGTTTCAAAACATATTAATTGGGCTCTATTCCTACCACCATAAATATATACAAATTATTCATATATTTGTTTTTTTTTTTTTTTTTTTAAAGTGCTGCATATTATTGAATTTCTAATATTATTCTAATCACTACAATAACCACAACGCTTATTACATCTATTATTACCACCACCACTACCACCACCACCACTATCACTACTACTACTACTACTACTACTACGACTACTACGACTACTACTACTACAACTTCTACTACTACTACTACTACTACTACTACTACTACTACTATTACTACTACTACTACTACTACTACAACTACTACTACTACAATTACTACTTCTACTACCACTATACTACTACTACTACTACTACTACTACTACTATCACTACAACTACTTCTATTACTACTACTACTACTACTATTTTTTTCTGGTGCTGCTGCTGCTGTTTCTACTGCCACTATACTACTACTACTACTACTACTACTACGACTACTATTATTACTACTACTACTACTACTACTACTACTACTACTACTACTACTACTACCACTACAGCTATACTGCAACTATACCAGTTCTACTACTACCACTACTACTTCTACTACTACTACTACTACTACTACTACTACTACTACTACTACTACCACCACTACCACCACCACCACTACTACTACTACTACTACTACTACTATACTACTACTACTACTACTACTACTAATACTACCACTACTACTTTTACCACTACTTCTACTACTAGTACTACTTATTCTGCTTCTACTACCGGTGGTGCTACTACTACTACTATTACTACTACTACTACTACTACTACTACTACTACTACTACTACTATTACTTATACTACAAGTACTAGTACCATACTACTATACTACTACTGCGACTGTTACTACTACTAGTACTACCACTACTACTACTACTACTGCTACTACTACTGCAATTACACGTTCTGTACTTGCTTTAATTTGTTTTGATATTTCTCATGGGCCATAAAAGGAGGAGGGGGGCTTCAATTTTTAAAGTATTTTCTAGACATTAGGTCCTGTAACGATTTCTTGACATAACTTTAGGGCCGACGTCCAATTAAGTTTAAAAAAGTTAAGTCATAGGTGTATAGCGATGGAGTTTCTACATTCTGAAAACTATTCTCCTTTGTTTCATAGCTTATCTACACACTTGTCAAACATAGAACAAATTTTAAAGTTAAGACCCATGAAAATCAAATCAATATTCTAAGTATGAATAAACATACACATTTCGGTAAACAAAATATATGATACTGGGAATTTAAATCGCAAGTACATTTAGGTACATGGTAGTGATTATAATCAGCGAGATGATCATCATTATCTTTTTTCTCCACCATCATTACCTTCATGTCATCAGCGCCGTCATCATTACTACCACCATCATCATCATTGCCATCATCAACATCATCACCACCACCGCCACCAATACCATCACCATCTCCGTCATTACTATTTCCAATGTAGTATTGGATATGTACTGTATATGACTACTATCAATTATCAAGTATATTTATATTACATTATCATTTCTCACACCGACATTCGTATCACACAATTACATGGCATCAATGTAAAATTCATCCTGTTATGATAGGTATTTCTAACACGTCGTGAGGGTTGCTGTTAATGGCTAAATATGTGTTTTAAAATTGTCACTTCCTCATACACGTTTTGTTCATAGGTACGTGATATTGGCCGGTCAATTCACAAACTTTAAGTATTTTTCATTTCAAAATGATGTGGAGCATTATTAACACATACCTGTTGCCATCATATTAAGTAGTAGAACCCCTGAAAACAGATGAAACCATGAGGTTCTTGTTATACATCCCAACGCCATGTTTGTTCCTTTGCGTACATAGTCCACCATTCTGCCCGCGTTACGGAAATAGGAACGATGGTGAATTTGCACATCTCTTTGTATTATTTGCCAAGTGCAATCATGCATCCCCCAAAAAGCATTCATATTTCGATGTTATTGTTATTGCACTATAAATGACGTAGCTTGTGTTTGCCCAATAGATATGTACAAGGTGGTCCAACAAATCGCAGAGATCATCAAATTGTTATTGTCTCAGAACACGTGAAATTCGCTGCGTTGTTTTATCCCTGGTTTTGACTATCATCCGTTTGACGATCTCAGTTGAATACTATCGCAAAGACTCTCGCAAAGTTTCTACTAGCTCTGTTTAACAGCCATCTAAAATATGGGAAAATTACAATGACGTATTACGTTGATTTTTCGAAAATCTCTGAGATTGCGTTTCATTATGCATAAAGCGCATACGTATAACATCAATACTGATATGCGCATTTGTAAGAGATTTCCTCTGTTTGTGCTTTTTCTTCTTGTTCGTCCCCTTCTTCTAAATACTCATATTAATTGAATCATCATCATCATCATCACTATAATTTATGATATATTATTTTTGTATCATTATTTGTATTATTATTATTATCAACTTTATAATTATTAACATCAATAATGTTGTTGCCGTTCTCTTTAATGATGTTGTTGTTATCATTATCGTCATCCACATGACTATTATCCACTTATAGTCCCATGTTAGTATATACACTAACTTTCAAGTTGACATGTTACATGTTTACTTGATTATTCAGGGTACAGATTTGTCTATACACGCAATTTGAATCATTTTGTTTAAACAGTCTGTTTAAACAGCTTTATAGAAGGAACTGGAATCATGGCCATTCGTACAGTCCCAGCTTGGTACCATACATTATTTAACAAAACTCAGTGTACGGTCTAGTACACAGGCCGTGTATTGGGGATCAAAGTCGAAATCTCTGTCATATGAAATACGTCTCCTAAAGTAGATTTTAGGTCTAGACTATTCCAATAATTAATACGTGGGTGTTGAAAAGAGCTTTAATACAACTTGACAAAAAAATGGTTATGGTTTTCTTATATCATTTCGGACAGTTTATTGTGAAAAACACCAATCGTGTCTTAAAACTTGAAATGCGAAATCTTCAAAATATAATGCTTTTTGAGGATCCGGTCTTCTGATGCGAAGTGTGTATAATTACACTTTAAAATATGTGTAGTAATTTGGATACCATGATTGTCATGAATACATCAAAGTATTACAGTCAGTCGAATGATGAAACCTAGATATCCTCTATGCTTTGTGGTTTTGTGGAGTTTTATACACCGACCTATAAATGGGTAAAGTTAGTTTACTATCTATGGAATACCAAGTACCGATCTGCTCATAATACGTCAGTCACTCTGCCAAACCGACTTCAGACCGACTCCAAACCGACTCAGACCGACTCCAGACCGACTCCAGACCGACTCCAGACTGACTCCAAACCCACTCCAAACAGACTACGGACCGACTCCGGGCCGACTCCAGGCCGACTCAAGTCCGACTCCAGACCGACTCCGGGCCGACTCCGGGCCGACTCCGGACCGTCCCCACACCAACTCCAGAACGACTCCAGACCGACTACAGACCGACTACAGGGCGACTCCAGACTGACTCCAGACCGACTCCAGACCGACTACGAGCCGACTCCGGGCTGACTCCGGGCTGACTCCGGACCGTCCCCACACCGACTCCCGACCGACTCCAGAGCGACACCAGACCGACTCCAGACCGACTCCAGGCCGACTCCAGACCGGCTACAGACCGACTACAGACCAACTACAGACCGACTCCAGACCGACCACAGACCGACTCCAGACCGACTATACAGACCGACCTTCTCTTGCCCATGCGGTGTAATGTAATTTTTGTTCGGTCTGTAGTCGCTCTTGTGTCGGTCTCGTCGGTGGGACTGACAAATGAAGATTAAAATGGGCACATAATTTGTAGTGATACAGGTTTAATATCCAGGTAATCTTTGGGAGAAGACAAGGATCTATCCTCGCTTTTTACCAAACCATCACAATTTTACTGAGTAATTTTATTGAGAAATGTCTAATTACCAGGTACTAAGTACTCTGATTATCAGAGTAAAACAGAATTACACTGTGTAAATAGGATCTGAAAAGAATCCGACAATCATGCGTTATCAGGGTTCAATTCAATGGTCTTCTTCTTACGTAATAATTGTTGGAAAAAAAAATTCAGTTAAGACATAGAGGAAGATCTAACCCTAATATACAACTTCAATCAAAAGGAAGGTAGAACAATCTGAGAACCAGACTCTTACAAATTTAAATAAAATCGGGACAGAATGTTGTCTGTTTCGAGCCAGAAGGGCATTAAGTTATATACTTTTACACATAGTTAATGCGCTTTGGTTCCAAACAGACAAAATAACAAGAACATTATGAATCTTGAAAGTTATAATCACTTTACGCATTGACATTTTTAATAATGATAATAAATAATTATCCTTGCTTATATAGCGCCTAACACTTACTTTATTAGAAGTCTCTAAGCGCTCTACAATAATGCAGCATAATTACCCTGGCTTTAGCAGTGCTGTGACGTTTATAGTGCCTCACAATGTCCTCATTTGTTCAACACACAAAATGACTAATGCAATTAATATGAGGTAATTAAACGACATCACACTCTTTTAATATGTGTATTAGTCAATGAAAGAAATCGCTGCCTCACTGAATATCACTAGTATTAATTTAACATTCATGTTAGTCATTTTGTTACTTTAAAGTCTAAGGAAGTCATTTGTTATAAAGTTAATGTACAAATAAAGTGTGCTTAATTTGTTGAAAAGTAGATTTAAAACTGTTCATGACATATTTATGGATATAATGTTGGTATTCAATTTAACTCGTAATTTGGATTACCTAACATATTATAACACATTTTCATACAATCACTATTTCGGAAACTAAAGCTATGGTCACAAATCAGAGCAGCGACCGACCGATAAGTAGCCTGCTCGGTCGCTGCTGGAATTAGGCAACGCCCAGCAATTAGGTCGGTGCCCGGGCGGCGACCGCCCAGGCACCGAGCGTATTTTGGGCGGCGAATGAAAAGTGAGCAGGCGCCGCCCAAATTTTAACTCCGCGCTAAAACTTCAGCGGCGACCGAGCGATGCCCTAAAAACGAGCGGTGCCTGGGCGGCCGCCGGTCGGTGGCCGGGCAGCCGCCGGGCAGAATTGGTTAAAAACTCGCCGCTCGGCCGCCGAGCAGGCTACTTTTGGGTAATGTGACCATAGCATAAGGGCGAGAGAGATGTTATATATTGATGATGTCATACAAAGATTCACAATTGTATTAAAGCTGCGCATGCGCTATGCAAAAATAAACTTGATTTGGAATCTTATACCAAGAGTATCAAACGTGTGCTAATTATCTGTCTCGAGTATTCATCTGTGTACCTTTTAATTAAGAGTACATAACAGTCAACATTTCAAAATGTATGACTCACGAGAGTCTTTGCATTTTATAGGACCTATAATAATATGCTATCAGTATTCCAACGTAGAGGGCACTTATCAGGAAAAAAACAGAAAATGATGATACATTTAAACCATAAAACTATATAGCTCAATGATTTAAACACGACAAAGGTAAGAATTGTACATGGCTATTTTGAGATTCGCAAAGATTTAGTGATCTCATAATCCAAACATTCATAACTTTCTAATTATTTGTCCGATTTATGTCAACATTTCGGCACTCTGTTTCTATTATTTCTCTTCTTCGATACAAATGAACTTAATTAATACAAAATAATAATAATAATAAGATGGGCCTATTTCTATACCTCAAATTGCATTATTGCCTACAACCAAATTGCTCTTAAAATTGTCAGAAAACATATCGAGAGGGATACGAAAATTATTTTCCATATGAAGAACAAAAGACGTTCCTGGGACGCAAAAAGGCGTTCTACAAACGTTTGAAAGCAGTTGGACGTTTTGCTGGGGCATTTGTTGCATTGTTACCTCTGTGTATTTTACAGTCTTAGTACTTCTAACAAATGTTGCACAATGGGTTATTGGATGATATCGACTTTAACAATATATCGGGGGTCTTAAAAGGCTTGTTTAACAAATGAATGCCGAATCTGAGATGCATGGCCCTACGTGCTATCAGCGTCTGTGATTTGGTGTATTTAATATTGAAGCCCTGAAAAAAAATGCGCTTCAAAATGATCAAAAAAGAAAAAACCTTTGAGTGACCGGTTTTACCATACTCATTTTCCCAATAGACTGTAGTGTTATAAAAACCTTTGGAAAAAACGGGTTTTAAAATTTCGAATTCCAATCATAAATATCTTGATAATCAGAAGGGCAATCGGCTTGTAAACATCATGGGATTCCTGACTGACCTGTATGATTATAATTATGATTGCAGAATGAGCTAAATTCAGGATTTGTTTAGAATCTTAGACAAAGATACACACTCCCTTTAACGGGGACTAAGCAGGGGGTAAAATCGACCGTTATGAATAGTTTGACAGTCATTCGTGGGTATATTATGGGACCAATGGTGGGAAAACCCGGGGGCGGGTTCTTAGACTTTTTAAATATGAACTCACCAGCAATGGAGCACAAGATTTGATTAATGTAATGTTAGCAGGACCGTGAAGTACTATTATTCAAACCAATCGCTCCAATCAGGGGTAAGCGTACACTTTTTTTTTTTTTTTGGTCTCGAAATTTGAAAATTTGACATTTTTCTTCGTTGGGGGCGGGGGGGTAAGGTCACCTTTTTTATGTTAGCCGTGTGCATATTTTTTTTTTTTTTTTTTTTTTTTTTTATAATAAAAAAAAAAAAAAAAAAAAAAATCCAAAGGGGGGGGGGGGGGGGATTTAGGTTTTTTTAGGGGGGTTTACACACATAAAAATACAAAAGGGGGGGTTTGAACCCCCCAAACCCCCCCCCCCCTGCGTACGCCCCTGGCTCCAATGATATTCAAGCTTTAATGAACTGATAAAAGAGTTCGATACTATTGTATTCAAGATGTGCCTGGATTTTAACAAAGTGTCCTTTCATTAAACGATTTACACACAAGTCCCCCCAAAATACCCAGGTACAAAATAGACATACACCGGAGTTCGATTTGTTTTCCCTATTTATTTCAAGATTGAAACACATTCCCATAACCATAAATATTCATCAAAGTTAATCCCCAACCTTTTATAATGAAAGTAATTTTTTTTCATTAAACAAACCATCAAACCAAACCGAACCATTAATAATTCAATTAGATAATTCAAGCGTATACTCATAGGCTGCCACGCAGTCTCGATACCCAACTAACAGTCCACATCTAGACTGTTTAGGATTCTTCATTAATTATACATTTATACAATAATATTATGTAGGCTTCCATTCAGAACCAAGAAAAAGAAGAAGAAGAAGACAAAAAAACGCAGATGATACAAAAACTACTCTCATATGTACATGCACAATGGATCCTCTAAGTTATCAGAATGACAATTTCTGAGTAAATAAAGTGTACAGGATCCACCAAGCAGATATGCATTTATATCTGTTACTTTTAGTTGTAATTCTTTATTAATGTTAAGTTGTAAAGAATCGGGGGGAAAACACGATTGGATTTTACATGCCTATAGCCTATTACTCATTGGTATCATGGGTTTTCGTCAATCACTCATCATTTCATTTCAATCTTTTTTTCAAGTTTTGGAATCTAGATTGTCATTGGCTATCTTTGTTGAACTCTGGACAAAAATGTATAAACATAGATTCATGTAAGGTGTCCACAGTCCATGTAAGCTTTAATGAGCTTGTTCAGTCTTATTTTGCGATTAACTAACAATCTGTGGCAAAGATATTGAATCACATTCTTGGTGTCAAAGGACACACATTTCACAAAGAAAATGTACTATTCAAAATGAATAAATTAAATCTTGGCCAAAATTAATTGCCGAGTAACTTCATTTAACATCTCCTAAGGTAGAGGAAATTACATATTAAAGTTCATATATACTTATATTTACCACCGAATTGACAGCTTTGCCATCTGAAAGTATTATTTTCATGTACAGCATACTCAAGACTACAATTACAATCTAATAAAAGAAAAATGAATACAGGTATCCCACTCTTCACCTTAAATATTAAATTTCAAATTTGTAAATAGTCGGAGGCAAAAAATAATGAAGTTACATCAGAACCAAGTGGAGATAACAATACTTACTAAATTACTTAAATCAACTACTGAACGATACTTTAATAGAGAACATCGCTACACTGTGAAAAATGTGGGCAATATTTTTTCGACGATTTGCCCAACGTTGTGCCAATAGTCAACCCAACCATCTATTGGGCAATATTTTTCCCAATGGCCCAACAGCTGGTCAAGATTTTCCCAACAAGTGGGCTACCGTAGTCGGGCAGTTGAAAGGTCATATCTTTGCCCAAATTTTGGTCAAAATACGAAACAATTATGCACGTGTGAAGTAGGGTGCTTACGTTTACCAATACCACTGGACAAAATATTGCCCAATAGATGGTTAGGTTGACTATTGGCACAACGTTGGGCACATGGTCGAAAAATATTGCCCAAATTTTTCACAGTGTAATTGAAAGGTAAGCCTGTGATTACTGTATACAAAGTTATATAGGCCTACTTAAAAATCAGCTTTATATCGTAAGCTTTGGAATGTTTAAAGATAGGACATCAGAATAGAGATAGAGATGGATAGGAAATAATCTAAATGGCCGGGGTTTGGTCGAGTCACAACTCCAACCCATGCGTGCAAGTATATTCCTTGTCAAAAAATCAATAACATGGAGATTAATTTGGTATGTATACAGACAGAAAACATTTACACACAATAAAAGGAAGTATAAAATTCCATATAAGTACAATTTTGACATTCTGAGATCATCATTAAAAATCAGTATCATACACACATTTGGGTAAAAATATAACAGCCGAAAAACACATAGAAACATAATATGATTTGTATGCAAAGGCAAGCACAACAATTTTAATGACATAAATCAAATCATACCCTACTATGACATCACATGCGTCTATCTACTGTATTCTCTTCGGCAAATGTTAGAGTTGTCACAATCCACGTCACAATCCACTGACCGAATTGCCAATTTGAGATTCGCATAGATTTACTTATCTCATTGTACAAACATTTATAACTCTTAAATTATTAGTCCGATTTATGTCAAAATTCGCTATTCTGTTTCTATTATTTTTCTACTTCGGTACAAATAAACTTATTACAAAAGCAAGATTGCCCTTGACATTTTAAGAAAAAAATATCAAAAGGTATATGAAAATGATTTCCATATCAAGAACTATTGAACGTAAGACTCTCTTGGAACGCAAAAAGGCGTTCTACAAAAGTTTGAACGCTCTTGGACGTTTTGCGAACGTCATATGAACGTTGACCGTTTGCTGGGGGACTTACTGCATTTGTTATTTTTGTGTATTTTACAGCCATAGTACTTCTAACAAAATGATGCACAATTACTGGTTATGGATTGATATCGACCTTAACAAAAATTCAGGCTTCTTTAATAGAGACGCAGCAGGGGTAAACTCGACCGAATAGGTTGACAGTCATGCATGTGTACATTATGGGTCCTATGGTGGGAAAACCCTGGGGCGGGTTCTGAGACTGAAGTATTGTGAATAATGCGTGACACCGGCACGTATTTCAAATATGAATTCACCAGCAATGGAGCACAAGATTTTATTAATGAAATGTTTGCACAGTCATGAGGTGTTTTAATCTACCCAATGGCTCCGATGATATTCAAGCTTTACATGAACTGATAAAAGCTTTCGATACTATTGTTAAACATCCAGACGTGCCTGGATTTGACAAAGTGTCCTTTCATAATTATAACGATTTACACACAAGTTCCTCCCAATATACCCAGGTACAAAGAAGTGATACACAGGAGTTCGATTTTCCCCATTTAAAAATATATTGAAACACATTCCCATCACCATGAACATTCATCGAAATCCCCACAACCTTTTACGATGAAAATATACTTTAATCATTAAACAAACCATCATACCCAACCAAACCATTAATTATTCAATTGGATCATTCAAGCGTATAAGTAGAGGCTGCCAGCCTCGATACCCAACAAACGGAGTTCACATCTTAAAACCAACTGTTAAGGATTATTCTACAAATTATAATACATCTATACAACAATATTATTTAGGCTTCCATTCACTACTAAGAAAGAGAAGACAAAAAAACAACAACATAATACAATAATCACTCTTATCAAGCTCCATGTATATGTACAGTGGATCCTCTAAGAGTCTAAGTTATCAGAATGACAATATGTGACGATATTGAAAACTGGTAATGCAATTGCATTGTAAAAGAAACTAACCATATTTTTGAATGGTTGATTACGATGTTTAAGTAGAAACAGTCGTGTATTATAGTGTTCGAAATTATCAAATTTACAGCATGTTGAGTCAATCTTGCAGGAAACCACAAAGAGTACTGGACAATGTTATGGATAAATGGGATTATACAGATACCCTCCTTCAGATCCTGGTTAAATCGGTACATTATCGTCATCTGTATATATATGGGTTCACGTCAAGACCAATCCTTTCCATGGGACATTGCCATATATTTTTCTCAACTGGAAGAAAAAGCAGGGGAAAGCTGACAAATCATTTTCCCCATTCGAGCCTACATAATTTAACCTTCTACTTCATCTGATGATACCTCATGATGATATTCTGATGTACGCATTGTTGCTGGCGGAGAGGAAGGTGCAGGTGATGCGGTAGCTGGCATTGATCCAGACACAGAGCTCGATCCTCTGTCGGATGCTTGGTCAGACGAAACCACCGTTAGTGACTGGGGATTACCCTGTTGGCTTTTAGAGTCTGCTGCAGCCTTGCGTGGCTCCACTTGGACTCCTTCGCTAGCACAGCAGGGACACCATGGCGCACACCGAGCAAAACATGGCCATGCTGTAAACTCGGGTGATGGAAAATCTTCTGTGTACATGAACAAATAAATGATGTAAACCTTCAAATACTGTAAACATCTTAAGATTCATCAATGAATGAAAGAGCTATACATTATTGCTAAGACCACCACCACCACCACAGCAATAACAACCACTACTGCTGCTGCTGCTGCTGCTACGACTGCTACTTCAAACTACTACTACTACTACTACTACTACTACTACGACCACTGCTAGTGTTACCCGTACTACCACTACTACTACTACTACTACTACTACTACTACTACTACCACTACTACTACTACTTCTACTTCTACTACTATTACTACTACCACTACTTATAATGATACTGCTCTTACTACTACTACTTCTGCTGTTGCTGCGTCTACTAGTAGTACTATCATTACAAATAATGAAAGGAACAGCCGCTTTACTTGTAACAACTATCCCAATTGATAATAATAATAACCATAGTAATAAGAACAGACATAATGACCTATTGCTGTTATAGCGATAATTTGTACAGGATTACCAGAAATAAGTAAGATTGCATTTTGGTGCAATGTCTGGTTCAGAAGTATTATTGATTTGATTTGTTCATGGTTACCCAAATATATCCTGATGAACTATACTGAAGTTTGCTTTCACTCTAAAGTAACAGGCGTAAGAAAAATTTAAATGTATTTGTCTATTAATCATTCCACAATATGTTATCTTCCAGTATGAATGAAATGTTTCAACCCCCTTCTCATATTTATTCCCTCCGCAATTCCGGTAACTTTGTTCTCCCTAAACCTAGAAATGAATATTGTCGCAGAACTACACAATATAGAAGCTCAATTCAATATAATACTCTTCTTCCTAACACTAAATTTCTTCAAACTGTTCAGACATTCAAAAAGTATTTAAACAATATTATTCCAGATTTCCTGTGGCTGTTTAGGTATATATATATATTTTTTTAAATAAATAATTTGTTTAATAAATTTACTTGTCTAGCTTTCTCTCTTGCATATATCGTAAATATTTCTCTTCTGTTTCTTGTTTTACTCCAATTTGCTCCTATCATTATTGTAAGTACTTATTTTGCTGTAAGTTTGTCCATACTTCTGTACTATCCATTTTCATGTTTTCTTTGTCTATAGGGACCCCTCTGTAAACCAGCATTGTTATGCTAACAACGCTGAGTAGGGCCATCCATCCGTCTTACTTTTTTGTAATAAGTGTGTCTTTATGATTGTAAATATATATTTGTTGATGTTTTTTAAATGACGGAAAGTAAATACAATACAATACAATACAACAATTACCGTTTTTGTGCAAACTTCCTGAAATCCTCTTCGAGTTGCAACAGCTTATCCTGCGTACGGTTCTTCGCCTTTCCGCCAGCCGTGAGGGATGTACCTTTGAATTTCACTGCTGCTGCGATGACCAATGGGAAGGCTGTGATCAAGTATTCTACGAGGGAAGAGACATTCGCTATTCGATCGATGAATATAATGACAAGGGCCAAACCGACGAGCAACACATTCGCTACGAATATATAAGCAAAGGTCTTGAAAATGTGATTCCAAAAAGGGAGCCATTTTCTGATGACATGTCGGAGGAGTTCAGATTTAATCTTGAATCCATCATCAGTCTTTTCGAAGATTTTATAGCGAAATCTAACATCCCCATCCCCGTCCACTTTTGCTCCAACATAATAAATCATGTTAAACAAATGTTGATAGATGTCAAAGAACATTATTACGTTTGCAATACAGACTAACACACCAACTATCCAATTGATCCAAATAGGGCTTCCATATTTGATATTAAAGGTAAAGACCAGTATTGGTAACGCCCCAATTTCAAAAAATGAAATGGAAGCTCTCATTACCAATCATGTGAAAGAATATGTTTTGACTAATACATGATGATAAAAAATTTGCCGGGAAACCGCCTACTAATTCATATATTTGGTAAATTTATCTCTCTCATGGTCGTGTGAGAGAGATAGGGTAGTCCCATATACATCTTTCTGTGTATAGTGCTTGTAACTTTACGAAGAATGGGCCAAATTTCTTATCATTTTGATGATTCCAGAACCTTGCAGATGCTAGATGCTAGATGATCAACCTTTTCTGATCGATTCCACAACGTTTCTTTCACAATGCAATCGCATGACCATTACTGGTCTTTACCTTTAATAGCTAAACCAATCACAGCCAGAATTAAGATTTCAACAAGAAGCATAACCGCAGCAGAGAACCGGAAGAAACAAAGTAAAAACGCTCCACTGCAATAAGCAATCTTCAACTTCTTTGAATAAAAATTGTTGGGTGTCTCAGTACATAGTTCTGAATTTATAAGGCGATACTTATAAATAAAAGCCAAGGCAATACAGGCTCCAATTATGTAAAGGATATTTGCCAGTCCGAAATCAAGACCCCATACGAATACACTTTTGTAAACATTTCCACGTTTGTCACTCCGATACGCGTATTCATCCCCGGTGACATACCACAGAAAAGCACCTAGATACAAGACGAACGGGATACTGTGAAGAAAGATCCAGTATCCCATGTACAGATATTTGTAACGACGCTGATCATCACTAGAGCATTTCGAGCATTCCGGAACAAACATAAAATATGCCGGTGGAATCAAGTTGATTTGTAAGATGTTGACTCTGTCTCCTAAAACTCCGTCCTGGAAGTTATAAGCTTTCGAGAAGATGTGGTACAGCCCACCGATGAGGACTAAGAGCAGCAATACGTATGTACTGCCGAATGCTGCTCTTAAGAAAGTACAATCAATCCGAAACGAAGGGTTTATATTACAATTTCCTTGGACACACGTCATATTGACATTCCAACATTCATGGTATGTGCTTGCTTGTAATTCAAATATACTATAGCCAGGGATTTTTGTGGCTGCAAAACATGAATCCGAAAACCATTCTTTGCAGATGATGTCGTCTTCGACATTATCTGAGAAGCCACCGGAATTGATGACCCTCAGTCTCACTTGCTGCACCAGTTTCGATAAGGAGTATGCTAAGCAAATATCAGAGACCGATTCATTTTGTAACTGACCACCATTCAAAGAAATCGAGACTGAATGCAATCCGTAGCTCAAGGTCGTCAGGGACAAAGAGTGGTTGTCGTATGGAAAATACCTCTGGCCCCAAGTCCCCAGTGCCAAGTTACACGGTCATTCCGTTCGGGTGGATTTCCATTGTTGATGTTGAGCCGGACAAGACTGACGTAGTCGTCTGTTACATCACTGAGCTTATCAACTATGGCCTCGACTGTTTCATTCATTGGAAACAGTTGCTGAGTGCAGTTTAAGGTGGAAAACATGGCGTTTTCCGTCGAAGAACGACGTTGTCGGGCTGGTTCAGCAAGGTCATGAGACACGCGTCGGTATCGGCACCCTAGCAGCAACACGCATACAAAAAGAATGAAACAGATGCCTGCCACTAGCTTCCGTCCGACATTTACAAATCTCTCCAAATCCATATTGAATGTGGTTAATCTGGAATGTAACAATGAAAAAAATGAACTTCTATATTGAGATCAGTAATGAAATTTGTTCCTTAAGCAATATAATTTCATCTGACTATATAGTTCCCGTTCATAAACGTAGGTATTTTCCAAATCAAAGGAGGAGATAACCCACCGATTTAATGCATATAAAAATACGAATAATTTCTTTTGTATGAAGTTGAAAACCTATCATCGCCACAGCTACCCAAAATTTAAATAGATCTCTCTCGTAAGATCTGTTGAGAAATAATATATGTAATTTAAAAAAATCGGCTACTTTATGATACAAAATACCTGTAACTTTTTGTAGCTTTTGAAACTAAACAACGACTCTGAAATTCAATTACAGCATTGCAATGACAAGGTTGTGAAAAATAGCTTTACCTTATTCTAAATGCAAGTTAGAAATATGAAGAGGAGTAATAACAACAATGATTTAAAAAATCAAGGCAAAATAGTCCTCCAAACAAACTCCTATAAAGCAAACCCATTAAGCTAGAGACATTTTTTTTCTCCTATGAATAACAATAAAAATATCTACGTTTCTCTACCAAATAAGAAACTTTTCCTTTGGACATTTAAAACAAACTTGGGTCTTGATTCCCTTGTCAGTGCGTATTTGTCCTAGAACAGACCTCGATATATCTCATTGATTTCAATGCATCTTGAAACTGTGTGATATTTCCCTTCAAATTTCAAATGTGAAAAACGCTAAACGACTTTGGTTTATTTGTTACAAGTTATGTCATCAATTTGTTTGGTTTCAAGTCAAGTTAAATTACAATTGTCAAAATGTCTTCAATATGGATACACCACCGGTTCTCTATATCATATTCAAAAACTACATGATGCAAACTACAACACTTACCACAAAGAGTCCTGATGGAATAAAGCAAACCAAGAGCACGATTATTGGCGCATGTATGTTCGTCGACAATCACTAAAAGGTTTGATGGGTGACAAAGTGTTCCGAGATTTATATTCAAAATATGATATTTCATGCAACAATAACCCCCCTCATTCGAAAATGCGTACCTGGGGAGAGTCGCGTGTGAATAACTTATAACAAAAGGCGTCAACCTTCTCGTTTTTAGAAAATCGCTTCAGATGGGTATATTCTGGAATAGACAGGATTTCGTGTTTCCCTATCTCCGTGAATATTTGGCAAGAATGTGCACGTCGACTATGAGAGATAACCGAATTTAATGCCAAACTAAGTTAATACGTAGAGAGTAAAATGTTTACGTAACATCACCGAAGAAATAAAATGACAAGGGTAAATCAAATTCGAGTGTTCCATAGTTTGTCTTTTTATTTAGCATATACGAGAGCAATGCCACTAAACAAACTACATGCGCTTCTTTCAATAAAGCGTAAGTTCTGGAAAAATGTAGAAAATATTTGGTGAGCTTTCTCATTCTAAGTATGTCAGTTTGATTTGATTCTTTTAATATTGTGTTTATTCATTCCATACACATCAACGTAAAGTATTTGCATTTACAATCTTATAATTTTAATGACATGGTATATATATAAAAGGGTTCGTCTTTAGCTTAAGCTTGAAGTGACGTTTGAAAGAAAACTCGAAGAAGAAATGTTGCCTGCCTGCAAATGACCAGATCATTCGAAATATGATTAGACATAATGAAAAATTTGGACCAAACATCTTTCTGCAGTCCAAGTCTCCAATTTCCGTGTGCAGTGCATATGTTCTTTACAAAACTGGGTCCGTTTCTATTCATTGTAATCATTCAAAAGCTTCAGATTAAACATCAATCCTCAATTCCTCATGCACTACATAATCAACCTTTCACACAGTGACTACCAGTACTCGACTTAGTACATGTATACTAAAATAACTTATTGTAGACATGGTAAAGAGGATGAGGCATGTGGCGCCGGATTACCCGATTGTGAGGGGTACTACCTGCTGCCCCTAATTACTACCTGGGTGATGTCTTGTTAGGATAGCAAAGAAAAATAAAGACATTTTTAGGACCTTCTCAATTGTTTTACTAATATAAAAAAACTTTTCTTTAAGTTTCCCTATTTTACAACTATTGCTTTGCGTCTATTTCATGGAGCTGTATTTCCTTGTCGTAAATTAGAGCCCCATTCTTATGAACGCAAGGATTACCCTGAATCGGGTCTGATTGATTGTTGTGAGAATCGCTTTGAATGTTACGCGGCGAAAATGAAGTGATGAGAAGATCCCTAAATGGCGCCAACTTGGCCTTCCAGAGGGCGCCCACTCGTTTGTTACAACACAACACGATTGGTAGGATCAAGGTCGAGAGTTGGTTCAGGAGATGTGTGATGATGGCTAGACTAGGGATGGGTTTAAAAAGGAAAGCCACGTAGATGATCCAAGATGGAACCCAGAAGACACCAAAGATTGCTGCTATCTGTATGTGTTCATAAAAAATAAAAGGTGTAAAACAGAAATAAATGTCAATGGCAGTGGTTTGTAATGGTATGAATGATAGCGCCAGCTATCGACGCTTCGTATGGTATAATAATGATAACAGTTATGGTAATTATCAGAACATCGATACCGGAATATAATGTAGTAAAGAACGCAAGTCGTGCATGCCTGAGCATGTAAATAAGTCGTAACCTTCTTCTGATGTAAAGAAAGAACTAATTTTCAACTCGTTATTAAGCCTCCTTTGTTTAAAGAGACACCCAGCCTTGATTTCAAAGTACTCTAGAGGAAAACAGAAAGTGAGAAAATTATGATTTTTCAAAAGAATGGGCTCTTAGAATTGGCTGAACTGGTAATTTATCTGTGATGTAGTAGCGGACAAAGTTCCATTTGGCCCAACGCACAAAGTGAGTAAATTGTCAACTTTTCAAAACGTACGACTCAGGAGAGTAATTATTTTCATTAGGACCTATAATATATGGTATCAATAATATCAGAGTAGTAATCGAACGGAGAAAGCACTTAGGAGAAAAACAAAAAATTCTAATATATTTTCGCCTTTCTTCTTATCTTTTTTTCTTCTGTTTTCGTATAAATGAAATTTATTACAAGGGTTGGATTCCCTTAAAAAAATCATTATGGTGTCAGGTGTCATTCCAGTATTTCCTTTACAGAATTCTACAACACTTGGTGTATTGTTTGCCTTTCATCGTTGTTTAATAATAATCATGAAACTATCAGCTATTTATTTTTTAAGAGTATTCCCTTTAACACCGGAATATGACATCTAAAAGTGTACTTTTTAGGCCATCTATGACACTACAGAATTATGGGGACTCTTTTGACACTATCTATGATATCCGAAAAACATTGGACTGTTTTTTGTCAAACACATAGTCCACGAAATCAAAACTTAGGAGCCTCCCTGATAATGTCAAAAATGAGATTCCTTGAGATGATCCTCATTTGAAATGGTTAACATGGAAGTCTTGCTTTGAATTCAGTATGGAGTCAATTTGAAATCCTGAAAAGGTCATTAGTTTTACTTTCTAGATTGAGAGTGAAAATAAATTTTTACAAAAAGAGGTAAAGAGGTTGTTTTCACTAAGGGATTATGAATTTGTAGTGGTACATTTCATCTTTAAAAATACCCAAGCGACTGCTGAGATTATAACATACCTTTATTGTTATCTGACGGTCATTCCTCCAATCTGACTTTCCTCTCGAGTCCAGTGATGCTAACTCTTGCCGTGTGGCTCTCAATCTGTAAAGCACCAAAACAAACAAGAAACAGTCCACAAGGAAGGGTACTGCAGTTTGTACCGCTAAAAGGTAAGTAGGCCATCCACCAACAATCCAGCAGTATTCGTCGATGTCATAGATTTTGATGCCTCCAATGTGCAGAAGGACGGCTAGGAGAGAAAACAGTAATGGTAGGCACCATCCAAAAAGAGAGAGGAGAAGAAAGAAGCGGCTTCCAGAGTCTTCATCGATGCGATGAATACCTTTCCTGCCAAGTTTCCACGCCAGGAAAATGGCAACAGCCGTCCACCAGTAGTTTGGTACAAGTATAAAGTAGTAGATGAGAGTAGCTATGAAGACACAGAGTTGAGGATTATCAGTTTCAAGTGGGATGTACCCTGATGTGTAAAAGAGAGACAGCAACCCTGCAACTACAAGGCTCAGGACATTCTTACCATGGGTGTTACGGAGTTCTTTGAACATGATAAACGTGAGCAGGCAGAAAAGAAGTGCAGCTAAAGAAACGCCGTTGAGGACTCGAAGACACATCTGCAACCACTCTGGAAGCTTTTCCCACATCTGATCGCCGTCCAAGAGGATAACTGGTGGTCTAAAACGTCTCGTCTTGCAGTATATGATGAAAGGCAAGGTGTCGATACGGACTGGATCGTCAAAATCATCATCAGCGATAAAAGCAAAAGGAGGTGGAAACCCAGTGACTATTGTACTGTTTATACTACAGTTACCATCTTCCTCCTGCTCCCATTTCAGTCCCAACCAATCGCTAGAAGAGAGGCATGAAATCTCCATGCTATTATTAGCATCTGCATTGATGCAGTAAAAACTGTATAGAATTGACCCACGTCCAAAGAGGTCAAATCTAAACAATCGATTTAAACCATGATTCGACTCACATTCCAGCATCTTATATTGACAGTCCTCCGCTAAGTATTCAACATATGCAATGTAATTGTTGCTATCTGTGCACTGTTTATCAAAATCTTTTTGAAAATTTTGCATGGATACAGAAATAATGGAATAGCTTAGATTCGAAGTCTGATCCCCATAGTAAAATGTATTATTTCTTAGGCAAACGGGAACTGTTTCAAACTCGTCAAAATATCCTGTAAAGGAGAACGTTACTTGGCCATCATAGCCATAGTCAGCCATCCCTTTCTTCCAAAGCCTTACGTTGTCAACATCTCCAGATAGGACGCTTTGTAAAGAAGTGCCAATATTTTGAACAAAGTCATCTGTGACAGAATGATTGGATTCTTCAGTCATTACTTCTGCTATCCCTGTGAAAATCTGAAGAGACGATGCAAACCAAGCTGCTTGTAAAGTCACCAGGTAAAGAAGGACAAAGTAGCCAGGAAGCTTACCCATGATGCGTTTGTTGCTGCTAACTCGTGTCGACGTTTGTCTCAGGTTTGAGCTATGTGTTGAAGGTAGTTAATTCTTTTAGCAGCCTCTTCATATCCTTACAAGAAAACCTTTTCTGTCTAAACCTTCTATACGTGACATGGTTTAATGCAAGCAGAGAATTTAGTGTAAGTTAGATGCAATTTTACTGACATTTTACTGGTAGTCGTTGAAGTATCACAACATTTCCCCTTGATATCAAGTTTAGACATTAAGAGCTCTCAGGTTCATCACAAGTACGGATGTTGATGAAAGTTGGACAGAGTAATGAAGGAAGCAGACTGCGTGCTGCTCATCAAATTAACTCAAGTCCATTTCAATAGCCTTGTGTGTCGCCTATCGACATTTGCATCCATGACAACGAGGTTTTAAGTAGTCCGAACACGATTGTTATGTGGTGTTCAACAGGGAATTGAAATTTCTCTTTAGTTGTTTTTCTAATATAGTTGCGATCGTGTTATAAGGAATCTTGCCATTTTCAAAAAAATAAATTTCAAGCAGATGGTGTTGTGCTCATTAAAAGACCAGACAAAAGTAAAGTACAGGTTTATATTTAATAAGTATATGTCCAACTATCTGATTAATAATAATAATAATGATAACAATGATAATATGTCTCGTTTACCCAGGGTATCCCCATCAGTATTATAACTGTTCTCCCTGAGGGCCCGGTAATCATACTATTACCCTGGCCTTAGCCGAGCTACCATGAAAAGGCGCCCGAGTATAAAAGGAATTTCTTCCTACCGGGAGAATTTCTTAAAATATACGTCAAACATTATGTTTAAAAGAATTAGGAAGTTTTACATTTACACCGAAACAATTCCTCTTGCCTATAAACAGCTCACTACGCACAGGGGCGTCAATCCTTTAAAAAATGTGGGGGGGGGGTGTTACACCCACAAATGTAATAACGCCCACAAATGTAATAACGCCCACAAATGTAATAACACTTTACCCACAAATGTAATAACACTTTGCCCACAAATGTAATAACACCCACAAATGTAATAACACTTTACCCAAAAATGTAATAATTTTGAATCGCCCACAAATGTAATAATGACTTTACCCACAAATGTAATAATGACTTTACCCACAAATGTAATAAATTTGAAGTGATATTTTTTCGAATTTGTTCAAAACTAAAACCCTGTAATAAAGCATGGGTATAGCGTAGCCTTTACTCCAGACCCGGTTATTTCAAAAAATTAAAAAATCCTTCAAAACTAAGACCCCATAATCCTTTTCCTGTGGAATAACATGAGAATCGAGCGTAGTCTTTCCTCCAGACACGGTTTTTCAAAAGTTTAAAAAAAAAAAAAAAAATTAAACTAAGACCCCACCATCTTCAAAACTAAGACCCGGTAATAAAGCATGGGTTTAGAGCGTAGTTTTTCTTCCAGACCCGGTTATTTCAAAACTTTTTAAAAATCTTCAAAACTAAGTCCCCATCATCTTATTTCTGTGGAAGAACATGAGTATTGAGCGTAGTCTTTTCTCCAGACCCGGTTATTCAAAAGTTTAAAAAAACAACAAAACAAAACAAAACAAAGAAAAAACCTTTTAAACTAAGACCCTCCATCTTCCAAATTATGATGGTATGAATGATAGCGCCAGCTATCGACGCATCGTATTGAATAAATTTTTTGTTTTTTGTTTTTTGTTTTTGTTTGATGACGATGCTATTGTAATTAACCGAACATCGATACCGGAATAAAATGTAGTAAAGAACTAGAGTCGTGCATGCCTGAGCATGTAAATAAGTCGTAATCTTCTACTGATGTAAAGAGAGATCTAATTTTCAACTCGTTATTAAGCCTCCTTTGTTTAAAGAGACACACAACCTTGAGAGCAAAGTATTCTAGAGAAAGCAGAACATTAGAGAGGTAGACTGGTGAAAAATTAAATGAAATCGAACAGAAATTGAGAAAATTATGTTTTTTTTAAAGAATGTGCTCTTAAAATTGGCTGAATCGGTAATTTCTCTGAGATGTAGTAGCGGACAAAGTTTCCAATTGTTCCACACACAAAGTGACTAAATTGTCAACTTTTAGAGGCCCTTTTAGAGGCCTTATAATATAATGCTATCAATAATCTAAGAGTAGTAATCGAACATAAAAGGCACTGATGTGATGATATATTTGAACACAACAAACGGGAGGTATCCGCGACTACGTCACAAACCACAGACGAAACTGTCAATTTAGGATTTGCATGGACTTATCGATCTCATATTTCAAACATTTATACATTTCTTATTATTGGTCGAATTTATTTCAAATTGTCCCCTTTCGGTTTATTTTTTTCTCCTGTTTACATACAAACAAAATAATTACAAGGGTTGGATTCCCCTTTAAGGAACCATAATGGTGTCAGGAATGGGATAGCTGGCGCTATCATTCCAAGTATTTTCTTTAAAGGAATCTACATCATGTGGTGTATTGTGTAATAATTATCTAGAAGTTATTTTGTGAAATAATATTGAAAAGTCTTAATATAGAAGACCAGGGGCGGATCTAGCTTTTTGCTAAAGGGGGGGGGGTTTGACCAAAATAATGACGATGCGGAGCATCGTCCACGAGCCGCGAAGCGGCGAGCCGATTTTTTTGGGGGTGTTTATTTGAACCCCGGAAGGGATGTTTTCCTGGCATCTATTAACACAATGGAGACCATAAAAAGCAGTGCATGATAACGTCTTTTTAAATCAAGTAACAGTTAAATACACAGTTATATCCAGAGTTATCATGTGTTTGGTTAAGTTACCAGATGAGTTGAATATCTTCTCACAATATTTGCACTTGAAAGGGTTTCTCTCCAGCGTGCGTTCTTTTTTCTTTCTTTTTTTCTTTTTTTTCTTTCTTTTTTTTTTTTTTTTTTTTTTTTTTTTTTTGGGCCGCCCAAGGGGGGGGGGTTAAACCCCCTAAACCCCCCCCGTAGATCCGCGCCTGAAGACCGTGCACCACTCCAGGGTGTTCCCTAAACATCGGAATATGACATCGAAAAATGTAGGCCATCTATGATCCTACAGAATTATAGGGACTATTGTGACACTATCTGCGATATCCGAAAAATCAAAACTTAGGAACCTCCCTGATAATGTCAAAAATGAGGTTCCTTGAAATGATCCTCATTTAAAATGGTAAATATGGAATTCATGTTTTTAATTCAGACTAGAGTCGATTTGAAATCCTAGAAAGGTCATGAGTTTTACTTCCTAGAAACAGAATATACAAAAAGGGGGTAAACTGCCTACAATGTGTTGAATAGTTCTGTGACTAATTGTCAGAACTCATTGATTAAGATCAGTGGCGTATTGCAGTGGGAAAAGCCTGGCCTCTATCACAAAAGAATGGTGTAGAGAGAAGGCGGATTTGTCTCTCATAAGGGAATATGAAATTATAGTGGCAAATTTCTTGTATAAAATTACCCAAGCGACTGCAAAGATTATACCATACCTTTATTGTTATCTGACGGTCATTCCTCCAATCTGACTTTCCTCTCGAGTCCAGTGATGCTAACTCTTGCCGTGTGGCTCTCAATCTGTAAAGCACCAAAACAAACAAGAAACAGTCCACAAGGAAGGGTACTGCAGTTTGTACCGCTAAAAGGTAATTAGGCCATCCACCAACAATCCAGCAGTATTCGTCGATGTCATAGATTTTGATGCCTTCAATGTGCAGAAAGACGGCTAGGAGAGAAAAAAGCAATGGTACGCACCATCCAAAAAGAGAGAGGAGAAGGAAGAAGCGGCTTTCAGAATCTTCATCGACGCGATGAATACCTTTCCTGCCAAGTGTCCATGCCAGGAAAATAGCAACAGCCGTCCACCAGTAGTTTGGTACAAGTACAAAGTAGTAGATGAGAGTAGCTATGAAGACACAGAGTTGAGGATTATCAGTTTCAAGTGGGATGTACCCTGATGTGTAAAAGAGAGACAGCAACCCTGCAACTACAAGGATCAGGACATTCTTACCATGGGTGTTACGGAGTTCTTTGAACATGACAAACGTGAGCAGGCAGCAGAGAAGTGCAGCTAAAGAAACGCCGTTGAGGACTCGAAGACACTTCTGCAACCACTCTGGAAGCTTTTCCCACATCTGATCGCCATCCAAGAGGATAATTGGTGGTCCAATACGTACCGTTGGGCAGTATAAGATGAACGACAGGGTGTCGATACGGACTGGATCGTCAAAATCATCATTAGCGATAAAAGCAAAGGGAGGTGGAAACCCAGTGACTATTGCTCTTTTTATACTACAGTTACCATTTTCCTCCTGCTCCCATTCCAGTGCCAACCAATCGCTAGAAGAGGGGCACGAGTTATCCATTCTATTATTAGCATCTGCATAAATGCAGTAAAAACTGTATAGAATTGACCCACGTCCAAAGAGGTCAAATCTAAACAATCGATTTAAACCATGATTCGACTCACACTCCAGCATCTTATATTTACAGTCCTCTGCTAAGTATTCAACATATGCAATGTAATTGTTGTTATCTGTGCACTGTTTATCAAAATCTTTTTGAAAATTTTGCATGGATACAGAAATAATGGAATAGCTTAGATTTGAAGTCTGATCCCCGTAGTAAAATGTATTATTTCTTAGGCAAACGGGAACTGTTTCAAACTCGTCAAAATATCCTGTAAAGGAGATCGTTACTTGGCCATCATAGCCATAGTCAGCCATCCCTTTCTGCCAAAGCCTTACGTCTTCAACATCTCCAGATCGGACGCTTTCTAAAGAAGTGCCAAGATTTCGAACAAAGTTGTCTGTGGCAGAATGATTGGATTCTTCGGTCATTACTTCTGCTATCCCTGTGAAAATCTGAAGAGACGATGCAAACCAAGCTGCTTGTAAAGTCACCAGGTAAAGAAGGACAAAGTAGCCAGGAATCTTAGCCATGTTGCGTTTGTTGCTGCTAACTCGTGTCGACGTTTGTCTCAGGATTGAGCTATGTGTTGAAGGTAGTTAATTATTTTAGCAGCCTCTTCATATCCTTACAAGAGAACCTTTTCTGTCCTAACCTTCCATATGTGACATGGTTTAATGCAAGCAGAGAATTTAGTGTAAGTTAGATGCAATTTATTGTATAGGAAATCAAATCAAAATTTTCTGGTAGTCGTTGAAGTATCACAACAATTTTCCTTGATAACAAGTTTAGACATTAAGAGCTCTCAGGTTCATCACAAGTACGGATGTTGATGAAAGTTGGACAGAGTAATGAAGGAAGCAGACTGCGTGCTGCTCATCAAATTAACTCAAGTCCATTTCAATAGCCTTGTGCGTCACCTATCGACATTTGCATCCATGACAACGAGGTTTTAAGTAATCCGAACACGATTGTTATGTTTTGTCAACAGGGTATTGAAATTTCTCTTAGGTTGTTTTTCTAATATAGTTGCGATCGTGTTATAAGAAATCTTGCCATTTTCAAAAAAAATAAATTTCAAGCAGATGGTGTTGTGCTGATTAAAAGACCAGACAAAAGTAAAATACAGGTTTATATTTAATAAGTATATGTCCAACTATCTGATTAATAATAATAATGATAACAATGATAATATGCCTCGTTTACCCAGGGTATCCTCATCAGTATTATAACTGTTCTCCCTGAGGGCCCGGCAATCATATATGAAAAGGCGCTCGAGTATAAAAGGAATTTCTTCCTACCGGGAGAATTTCTTAAAATATACGTCAAATATTATGTTTAAAAGATTTAGGAAGTCATAAATTTACACCGAAACAATTCCTCTTCCAAATTCCAAATATGGAGGGTGTCTGAGGAGGGATATGGCCCCCTCAGAAGTTGAAAGGAAATTGAATTTTCAAACTCATTTGGCGCAATTGGGTGCTTAATTTCTAGTAATTTTTGACTGAAAACCATCGTTTAGATTTCAATGGAATTTTTTCTCCTGAAAGGGTATATCTTATGTTCAGGCGCGGATCCAGGGGGGGGCCGAGCGGGCCTTGGCCCCCCCCCCCCCCCCCCCCCCCCGCAAAAAAAAAAAAAAAAAAAAAAAAAAAGAGAGAAAAAAGGAAAAGAAGCGAAAGGGAAAGAGGAGAGAAAGGGAAAGAAAGAAGAGGAAGAGGAAAAGAAAAGGGGGAAGAAGGAGATCGGGGGCCGAAAGGGCTTTGCCTCCCAGGCTGTTGACCCCCCCCCCCCCCATAAAACAAATAAGAGAGAAGGAAGGAAAGGGAAAGGAAAAGAGGAGATACTGGCGTACTGATAGGGGGGGGGGGCTTAGTGGAAATCAAATTCAAACGTGGTTTATTTCTAATTTCACAACGGTGGATTACAAATAATGCTGAAATAACATCATTTCCGAGATTTTTTCTCACTTTTTAGTAAATTATACGTTTGTATATATGTGTTTGTTGGAAAATGACAAATTCCTAAATTTGCAGCCAGGCAAGAAATATGATTCTCGAGATTTCTACATGTCAGGGCCCGAGGTACGGCGGGGATCGGGAGCCTCGAGCTTCCCCCCCCCCCCCCCACACTTTTTTTGAAAAAGTATATTAAAGAGAAAAAAAATAGAATGAGAGCAAGAAAGAAAAAATAGTTAACTGCCAGTGTTAACAAATAATGAGGCATCAAAATATGCTCATCTGACCGTGATTAAATGCCTAAAACCCCTAAGCTTCCGTGGGCTCTGCCCCCTGGATCCCACCAAGGGCCCTACGGCGGGCCCTTAGATGCTCATCTGACTGTAATTTAATGTCTAAAACCCCTGATTTTGGGGGGCTCCGCCCCCTGGACCCAACGCCAAATAGTTACCTGCCAGTGTCACGATATAATAAGGTATACAAAATAAAAATGCTCATATGACCTTAATTAAACGCCTAAAACCTCTAAGCTTCAGGGGCCGGCTTCGCCGCCGCCCCAGACAAGGATTAACAATCGAGAACTGTACAGCAAATCGTCTTCTTTCTCTCATAATCTTATGAAACGTGAAGCTTCCGCGCTTTGCGCGGGAGGGGGAACTTGAATTCAGACAAGGATTCAGAGGCGAGAACGGTAATACCAATCTTTTATGATTTAATAAAACGTAAAAGCTTCCGCGCTTTGCGCGGGATGGAGGGGGGGAACTTAATTTCGACGAGGATTATTTTCGAGAGCGGTACAACGAATCGTCTTCTTTCTCTAATGATTTAATGGAAATGAACCTGAATTCAGACGAGGATTAAGAGTCGAGAACTGAACAGCAAATCGTTTTTTTTCTCTCATAATCTTATGAAACTTTAAAGCTTCAGCGCTTCGCGCGGGAGGTGGGGGGACCTGAATTCAGACGAGGATTAAGAGTCGAGAACGGTACAACGAATCGTCTTCTTTCTCTAATAATTTAATAAATCATAACATTTTCCGCGCTTCGCGCGAGAGGGGAAAAACTAAATTCAGACGAGGATTATTTTCGAAAACGGTACAACGAATCGTCTTTTTTCTCTAATGATTTAAGGAAACTTAAAAGCTTCCGCGTTTCGCGCGGTAGGGAGGGGGGAACCTGAATTCAGACGAGAATTTAGAGTCGAGAACTTTACAACGAATCGTCTTCTTTCTCTAATAATTTAATAAATCCTAAAAATTTTCCGCGCTTCGCGCGAGAGGGGAAGAACTAAATTCGAATTGCTTTGTTTCTCTAATGATTGAATGAAACGTAAAAGCTTCCGCGCTTCGCGCGAGAGGGGGGGGGGAGAATCTAAATTAAGACGAGGATTATTTTCGAAAACGGTACAACGAATCGCCTTTTTTCTCTAATGATTTAAGGAAACTTAAAAGCTTCCGCGCTTCGCGCGGTAGGGAGGGGGGGGAACCTGAATTCAGACGAGAATTTAGAGTCGAGAACTCTACAACGAATCGTCTTCTTTCTCTAATAATTTAATAAATCATAAATTTTTTCGCGCTTCGCGCGAGAGGGGAAAAACTAAATTCAGACGAGAATTATTTTCGAGAACTGTACAACGAAGTGTATTGTTTCTCTAATGATTTAATGAAACGTAAAAGCTTCCGCGCTTCGCGCGAGAGGGGGAGGGGAGAATCTAAATTCAGACGAGGCTGGTCACCATTACGTATCAATATTTGGCTCGCATAATTTCTAATTTGGGCCCCCCCCCCTAAGAAATCCTGGATCCGCGCCTGCTTATGTTATAAGATGATGACGTGGATCCTAATCAAATGATTGGTTGAAAGCGTACACGTGACCAGGCATTTATTTTGGCTAATGCGTTATTTGGATAATGACCGGCCATTATCAAAATCATGTTATAAAACATTATTTTATAAAACAAATAACACATAGTCTTAAAAAAAAACATAATACACATAATTTTGTTAGGGCATTAGTAAAATTACCCACACTCGGTACCTTCAAAACAGTCCAAACACCCTCGGCTGTCGCCTCGGGCGTGTTAGACTGTTCCAAAGGTACCTCGTGTGATTAATTCTTACTAATGCTCTCACTGATGTGTATTATGTGTATATTACTATTGCAAAGACTCGGAGACACATTTACTATACACAAGCTTTTTCAAGGGGGGGGGGGGTTTAAGATCGGGCCGAAAATTTGAAAATCGCGCCGGCCGAAAAGTCGCTCAGTGGGGGGGGGGGGGGGGGGGTGGGGGGGGAGAGGGGTAAGCGGACACTTTTTTTTGTTATAGTCCAAAAAATCGCAACGACTCAGCCAGCCGAAAAGTCGCTCAGTGGGGGGGGGGGGGGGGTAAGCGGACACTTTTTTGTTTGGGGGGGGGGGGGGTAAGGTCACCTAAGGTTAGCCGTGGGCATATTTTTTTTTTTTTTAGGGGGGTTTACACACATAAAAATGCCAAAGAGGGGGGGGGGGTTAACCCCCCAGAACTCCCCCCTGCGTACGCCCCTGGTTTTGTGAAATGATTTCATGGAGTATCTTGATAACAACAGTTAGGTTTAAAGTTAGTTACTACATGTACCTGTCTTATTATTCATTATCGCTAACATAACGTTTTGGTACACTGTTTAGGTATATTTTAATATTTTTCATCACTATTGTCAAATATTGTGTGTCTATCCATTGTGACATTGTCTAAGACAAAACAAAAAAAGGAAACATGTAAGTCATGGCTATAATTTGAAAAAATGAAATTGTATACAAAATTATATAAACTACAAATAAAATGGATGTAAGTGAGTAATAAGTAACCATCTGCATATTGAATATTATGCTAACTATGAAAATCACACAAAAATATACAAGGTAACATTTGCTTCTGTTTTCCGGAGTTGAGTGTTTAAGTAATGCGATGGAAATCTGGAACTACATGTACAGCAGTCATTAAATCATTTCGGAGAGCATTTGCAGTTAAATTCTAATTGATCTTCGTCTAACAGAGAGTATTCTATGAGAGGTCTGATAAAGGACTATCGTAAGAACCGTTCATGATCCTGAAGAATTGGATACAAAATCGTTGAAAAGCAAGATATAGGAGGTTTTCAGGAAGCGATATATATCCAATCCATGTTGTATTCCTTGCACGGGGTTTTATGATTCGAGCTGAGTCGTGATCATAACTTTGACGACATGGAAATGTCATTGAACTCCTCAATGATGTTAATGTCTCGTACGTGCATAGTCAGCCTGGTAGTTCCTTGTCAAGTCCACCAATAGGGTGTTATCTGTGTGCAGCTGTTGGAAGAATCCATTCATTATACGATGCATGATCCTGTGGAAAATAAATAAATAAACAGATGTTTAAAGAGTGATCAGGGACTTTTCGATTTGCACGTTCACTAGTGGACTGCGGTCACTTTTTAAGCAGGGTTGACGAGGTACGCTGACTGTTCGTTACCTCTCCGATTTCACACGACGACGCTCGCTCAGTGAAGTCCGTCATGCATATTTTCGCGCCACGCGCAGTTCGACCCAATCGCTAGATCAGTATTATTATTGAGAATCTCCATAGATTTCCGGAAGAAATGCGTTCATTTTATGGATCATTCTGCAACAATTTAGATTGAAGGGAAATTACAGACAAGAGAACGTGTTAATTTTATTAAAAAACAAGCGGTGCCCGGACGGCCGCTGCTCGGTGCCCGGGCGAAATTGGCTTAAAAAACCCGCCGCCCGGCCGCTAATTTGTTTCTCCCAATTTAATGCTAATGCTAATATTTCCGGTCATCTGATTGGCTGATATGTTACGTCATTAGCAATGACGTAACCGTTAGGGCGAGTGATAGGGTTAAAGAAATCATGCAGAATCACTTTTCATCAACCCATCGTTGACTCAATCGGTAAGGTCAGTGTAATACAATCTCAGAGTTGTGGGTTCAAGTCTTAGTTTATTCAGTTTGTTTTCCTTTACAAATAGTGAGGCGAAGTAAACCAAATCAAAGTCTAATTGTTAGTGACCTCTTTCCAAACTGCTAATGACGTAGAACATATCAGCCATTGAGAAGAACGGAAACATAAGAAATTGCAAACCTGTTTGGGAATAAAAATTTCGCCGCCGAGCAGGCTACTTTTCGAGGTTGTAACCATAGCTTTACGCTTTCACTACCCCTAGGGCAACCACCCTCTAGGACGACTACCCCCTGGAACAACTGCTCCCCGAGCAACTACCCCCCAGTAAACTACCCCCTAGGACAACTACCCCTTAGGACAACTACCCCTTAGGACAACTACCCCCGGACAACTACCCCCGGACAATTACCACCCGGAGAACTACCCCCTACGACAACCATCCTCTAGGACAACTACCCCGGAAAACGATTCTAGGGGTGGTCGTCCGGGGGTAGTTGCCTCGGGGTAGTTGTCTGGGAAAAGTTTTCCGGGGGTGGTTGTCCCGGGGTTAGTCGCCCTAGAGGGTGGTTGCCCTCGGGGTATTTGTCCTAGGGGTTAGTTGACTGGAGTGGTTATCCGGGGGTGGATGTCCGGATACGGAAAATAACATTACTTGGAAAATAATAATTACAAGATCAGAATCAACGTGTAGATAATATCGTTAAAAGGGGTCAAATGAGTCATAATTTAATCATATAAACCTACACGATAATATATTAAAAATATATTAGTCTTTTTTAAACCAATTGTCAGAACTGAAGTTGCGTTTGATGTTCTTTGACCTTCTCATTCTAAGTTTTCTGTTTTATTCTGGCCTATTAGAGATTGGCCATACAACCTTCACTTACGATTCGTCAGACTTCTAGATAGTGAGAAAAAACAAACATCCATAATCATCAGTCTAAGAGGAATGCCTCATGAGGAGCTAACTTACCTGCAAGATAGCAGAGTCACATTGGTAAATGACCTGAGCTGCTTGTTGTAGGCATCACGAATCCTATGAGAAGTAGACTCTTATCGTCCTGGTGTCAGTACAGTATGCAGACATTGCAGTGTTTGTTTTAATTATTCCCTCAACTGTACACGTTTATACACGATTTAATACCTAGAATTTAAATACGGCACATGTTTATTCACTTTGACTAATACTAAGAAACCCGTCGGTCTGTCCCTGCAAGTAGTTTTTACTTGCACCATGCTAATAGCATTGCACCATGCACTTGCCTGTCGTAAGCACACACACACACACACACACTCATCGGTCTGCAAGGATTTTCAACTGTGAATGGGGCATACTTAACCCAAAGAAGAAGAAGTCACACTACTTCTATGCAAATAAAGAGCCTATTGTATTACTTCACAAATCAATAATCCCGTGTCCAGCAGGAATATAGGTGTTTTCAATTGAGAGATTCAGTGGCCCGCAGTTCTCTTAGGGCTATTTGTGTACGAATAAAAGAATGTGCTTTGGTATCACGCGCCTACGTATAGGTTCTTGTTACTGGTATCCAGGCTCGCTATGGTACGAACAAATGATACAAGGCGGAGCTTGGTATGCAAGTAATGCATTCCCAGCTTCAGTCACGCCTTAAAGGGAATCTTACCTTGATATCAAACTACTCTAAAATCAAGCAAACAAAATCAGAGAAGCTTGCTGGTGAAAGTTTCAATGAAATCGGAGAAAATTAAAAAGTTATGATTTTTTTGTTTAAAGTTGCAATAAGATGATGTTTGAAGGTTTGCATGGTGGTATGAATAATCACGGAAGAGGTTTACGGTACACCATGTGTAAAGTCCTCGAGGGACTGAGGAAAGTAGATAGAGAATAGAGGTGAGAAGAAAGGCGAGAAAGTGGAGGTTAGAAGGAAGAGAATCTTTCGGAAGTGAGTTTAGTCCTGAAAAGGACTGTAACCCAGAAAGTTTGGGCAGGATGAGAGGTTTGAGTAGAAGACTGGATTGAGTTGGAGAGTTGAGTAGGCGAGTAGAATTGCAGAGCAGGAGCAGGAGAGTAGACTCGACGTTTCGGACAGGTTGACTGTCCGTCTTCTGAAGACGGACAGTCAACCTGTCCGAAACGTCGAGTCTACTCTCCTGCTCCTGCTCTGCAATTCTACTCGCCTACTCAACTCTCCAACTCAATCCAGTCTTCTACTCAAACCTCTCATCCTGCCCAAACTTTCTGGGTTACAGTCCTTTTCAGGACTAAACTCACTTCCGAAAGATTCTCTTCCTTCTAACCTCCACTTTCTCGCCTTTCTTCTCACCTCTATTCTCTATCTACTTTCCTCAGTCCCTCGAGGACTTTACACATGGTGTACCGTAAACCTCTTCCGGGAAGTTGCAATAACTATATTTAAAGAATCACACTGAGGTGGGCCTGCGAGAGCAAGGGCTAGCAACCGCTAGCGATACCTGCTCTAGGTGACGGTGTTGGCTTTCAGGTAAACAAAGATGTTACTCGTCTCGACCCAAGAAATACGGATAATTGGTGAGTTTCAAAGAAATGTGTTGAAATATCTACATATTTAAATGTTCATCTCTCGTTTGAAGCTGGTATATTTTTTTGCTTGTTTGTTTTTGTTGTCGCGAATCAACAGCAATGTTAAAAAATCGACTGCTCATTTTAGACATTAGTCATTTCTATTAATTATAAATGTAGGTCAATTGATATGTTTTATAACTTATATAAATATATTTCCAAGGGTTTAAGCATGTTTAGATAAGTATCAAGTGGTGTGATCGAATGTAAAGAACTGGAATCCTGAGCTGAGCTGAGCTGGATATTATTAGTAGAATTACAAATTACAGGATAATTAATGATATTAATTAATTTAATTGCGGAACATTGACAAAATGTTTTCAAAAGACACATACATCCCACATCAGTCTCCATTGCATTCCTGGATCAACATTTGCTGGACTCGACTCGACAGCAGTTTCGCTTCACATAGTCCTGAACAAACAATCTTGAACGGGAAGTTTGGGAGAAGGACGAGAAGTATTTTGTTCAGCTTATTCTTTCAGTAAAAGAAAAATCCATTTCAAGTGATTACATTTTTGTATCTCTGATACTTCCAAGGTAGTTTTTCGGAGCTTCACACGAGCAAAGCATTTATTATATTAATAGAAAACTGACTGAACCTTTATACAATTTAACGATTTTTTTTTACTCTAATAATATTTTTATTCTCATGCATCGACACATTTTATGCGTGTGATGGTCTCAACATGAATGTCAAAGTTAGTTTATAAATAAAATATAAATGTTAAAAAATTGAATTTTTATTCCTAGTCCTATTTCATTTAGGGTTAATAATAAATATTTTGCTTAAATGTTGTCTGTTTACTAGGCTATTCAGAAGAAACCAGAGCTGGTTTCTTCTGGGTTAGTTAGCACGAATGTTGATTAAGTAGGTGAATTACGCAGACCTGTCAACAGGGGCGGATCTAGCTTTTTGCTAAGGGGGGGGTTTGACCAAAATAATGACGATGCGGAGCATCGTCCACGAGCCGCGAAGCGGCGAGCCGATTTTTTTTGGGGTGTTTATTTGAACCCCGTAAGTGATGTTTTCCTGGCATCTATTAACACAATGGAGACCATAAAAAGCAGTGCATGATAACGTCTTTTTAAATCAAGTAACAGTTTAATACACAGAGTTATCATGTGTTTGGTTAAGTTACCAGATGAGTTGAATATCTTCTCACAATATTTGCACTTGAAAGGGTTTCTCTCCAGCGTGCGTTCTTTTTTCTTTCTTTCTTTCTTTCTTTTTTTTCTTTTTTTTCCCTTTTTTTTTTTTTTTTTTTTTTTTTTGGGCCGCCCAAGGGAGGGGTTTAAACCCCCTAAACCCCCCCCGTAGATCCGCGCCTGGTCAAATAATACCACCCAAAAGAGAAAAAAAAAAAATTTTAAAGATATTTTTTCAGATTTGTATTTCATCCAAGAATAGTACCTAAACACAAGGTGAACATAATGTAAATAGTCGATCAATGACATTTGTTGATAGGTTGGTGATGATGCTTGTGATTGTGGTGAGCATGATGGTGGTGATGGCGACGGTGGAGATGATGGCAGTCAGGCGCGTACGCAGGGGGGTGGTTTTGGGGTTAACCCCCCCCCCCTCGAGTTTTTTTTATGTGTATGTTTTATGTATGTTTTTTTTTGGAAAACCCCCCTTTTGATTTTAAACCCCCCCCCCCTTGAAAAAAATCCTGCGTACGCCACTGATGGCAGTGGTGATGATGTCAGTGGTGATGGCGATCATGATGGCTATGGGGATGATGATAATGATGAAGGTGATTATGATGATGTCATGATAGCAATGGTGATGTCAGTGGTGAAGGCGATCATGATGGCTATGGGGATGATGATAATGATGACGGTGATCATGATGATGGCGATGATGATCGTGATGGCAATGCTAATGGTAGTGATGATGATAGCAATGGTGACAGTGATTATGATGGCAATGCTGATGGTCGTGATCGTGCTGGTGATGATGGTGATGGCAATGATGACGGTGATTATGATGATGGCGATGATGATGGCGATGATGATCATGATGACGGTGATTATGATGATGATCGTGATGGCAATGATGATGGTGGTGATGATGGCAATGGTGACGTTGATTATGATGGCCATAATGATCATGATGGCAATGCTGGTGGTCGTGATGGTGATGATGGCTATAGTGATGATGATGATTGAGATAATGATGTTGAAGATGAAAAGTTTTATTTGAGCCCTTCAGCTCAGAGCACACTAAGATTTCTATCCGAGGGTCATAAACACATAAACAAAATCAGAAAATAAATTATCAGATATATATTCCGCGGGTCACTATAAAACAAATTCAAACAAAAAAGAGAAGAAGGGAAAGAATTTGTAATATTTTATTTCCAGGAATACACATGAACTGGAGTTGCACAATTGACATTTGAGAAAGAATAATGTCTTCTTTGTTAAAAAGATATCAAAGCCTGGCCCAAAAAGCCTATATAGACACTTTCATCCTCCCTTCTGTCACCTATTCACTTTAGAGCTGGTATTCTATATTGTACTTAATTGTACTTGTGTGCGTATCCGAATCCAACTTGTACTTTTTTGTTGTACACTTCTATTATTATGTAGCGCTTGAGTATCATACACAATAATTAGTGTGTGGGGCAATACAAAGCCTCTACGTCCGGGGGTTACGCATCCGAAGATAATACATGAATATCCCTAATCTCCGTCTATCCTCCGTGCGTGTTCACGTACAGCGCACAGACTGGTTGGACCGCACAGTACATCGATAATCGACGCAAAACTAGATATAGCGTCGTATCCCCCGGTTGATCTTCACGCAAAACGCTCGCCGATATGGCCATGTCAATTTTCTGCAGAAGTCTAGTATGCATCACCTAATACTTTGATTGTTCCTGACTGGTATTGAGATAGACATCGATAGGAAGTATGATATTATGTTAGGAAAATATCTATATTATGTGGTAAGCAAAAAAAATAACGAGACGCACCCCCGATAAAAAAGATTTGTCAACATGAATATCCAACTCTCCAAATATTTTTTTCACATTTTAAAACATCACTCACTACTTATTGAATATTACACTATAATGTTTATTATTCTGGTTTAATATTCATGACAAATTCATTGTCATTAAATGAATCCTGAGCAGATAAGAAGAACGAGATCACAGTATGGACATGATTTGCACAAACAGACGATGTCCCATGACATCTCACACATTTCCAGTGCCTGTGTTTTCATCTTCCCTCGAGTTCTTTCTCTTACTTTACTACAGTGAGTCAGGCTAAATGTATAATCTATTGTCTGACTCTAAACCCCGCACATGGTTTTATTTTGATGACAAATGCAGCCATACAAAAATAAAGGAATCTGTCGCTTGTAAACAAAATAAGACGCCGTTGTATTTTCAACCGCACACACCGCGGTATGTTCGGCGTTTCAAGAGGGAACAAATGCCGTCCTTAATATCATTCCGGGGGTTTTTCAATTTGAAAGTCTGGTTTCTTTGATTGTTAATTAACCCCTATCCTGTGTATTTACAAGCAAAAGATTGTAGTTATAAGAATCGGGTCATATCCCTTTTTGAATGGTTTGACATGCCATTGCATTTATATACACTAAACTCATTATAAATTGACAAATAATAGCTTTGCAATTATGTTCATTCTTTATGGGATGTCGTCTGCTTGGGCAGTATTGGTCCATATAGTGACGTCATTAAAACATCGTTATTTTTCCGGCGAATCTCTCGTATATCCTAGCTGCTATGGAGGTGGTTGTAATTTTATTTTTTATAAAACACCCGATATGTAGTTGACCTAAAACTTGTATGATTGCCATCTGTTAGCCTACCAGTTTCTAGTGATACATTAGTTGACATATTTGTGATTTTCTTTGAATTTCACCTTTAACATACACCACAACATTCAGTAAAAATTATGTTTTTATATCAGAGCAAAATTTTACGATCAAAATTGGTTACCTTGGTCAATTTTGCCAATTTTCTCGAAAAAAAGAGCACATTGTAGTCTTCGAAATGAATCGGATATATGCAGTAGTGTTGTTAAAGGCCACAAATGGCGCTATAGCAATATTGGAGCCAACACGGACAGACAGTGATGGGTTCAAGCTTGGAGGTCTCCAATTCCCTGCGGTCTCCAATTCCCTACACATACCCTAGATGTAGGCCTAATTGACAAATTTGGACCAAACATTTTTATGCAGTCCAATTCCCCAATTTCCGTGTGCAATGCATTATGATATTTTGCAAGAGTTTCTTTTCATTCTGATCATTCGAAATATTTAGATTAAACATCACTCACATAATCAACCTTTCTCAAGTGTTTGCACACAGTTTTTTTCACAAAGTAATTGCCAGTACTCGACTTTAATAATCCACATATTGAAATAACTTACGGTAGACATGTTAGAGAGGATGGGGCACGTGGCGCCAGATTACCCGATTGTGAGGGGTACTGCATGCTGCCCCTAATTACTACCTCGACCCTATATACCATAGGATCACCAGGACCTGATCTCGATTATCGCTTACATTCTCGTTAAAAACATGCTAAAGATTTCTTGTTAAATTAACAAAGAAAAGTAACAATATTTTTAAGAACCTTCTCAATTGTTTTACTAATATAAAAAAGGTCAACTTTTCTTTAAGTTTCCCTATTTTCCAACTATTGTTTTGCGTCTATTTCATGGAGCTGTATTTCCTTGCTGTCAATTAGAGCCCCAATCTTATGAACGCGAGGTTTACCCTGCATCGGGTCTGATTGACTGTTGTGAGAATCGCTTTGAATGCTACTTGGCGAAAATGAAGTGATGAGAAGATCCCTAAATGGCGCCAACTTGGCCTTCCAGAGGGCGCCCACTCGTTTGTTACAGCACAACACGATTGGTAGGATGAAGGTCGAGAGTTGGTTCAGAAGCTGTGCGATGATGGCTAGACTAGTGATGGGTTTGAACAGGAAAGCCATGTAGAAGATCCAAGATGGAAGCCAGAAGACACCAAAGATTGCCGCTATCTTTATGTGTTCATAAAAAATAAAAGGTTGAAAACAGAAATAAATGTCAATGGCAGTGGTTTGTGATGGTATGAATGATAGCGCCAGCTATCGACGTATCGTATGGAATAATAATGATGACAGCTATTGTAATTAACCGAACATCGATACCGGAATATAATGTAGTAAAGAACTCAAGTCGTGCATGCCTGACCATGTAAATAAGTCGTAACCTTCTACTTATGTAAAGAGGGATCTAATGTTCAACTCGTCATTAAGCCTTGTTCGTTTAAAGAGACACCCACCCAACCTTGATTCAAAAGTAGTCTAAAGGAAAACAGAAAATTAAAGAAGTAGACTAATGAAAATTGAATTAAATTGAACAGAAAGTAAGAAAATTATGATTTTTCAAAAGAATGGGCTCTTAAATTTGGCTGAACCGGTAATATCTCTGTGATGTACTAGCGGACAAACTTTCCATTTGTTCTAACGCATAAAGTGACTAAAGTGACATAAAAGTGATAAAGTGAAATTGTCAACATTTCAAAACGGATGACTCAGGAGAGTAATTATTTTCATTTTAGAGGACCTATAGCTGGCGCTATTATTCCAGTATTTCCTTTACGGAATTCTACAACACTTGGTGTATTGTTTTTCTTTCATCGTTGTTTAATAATAATCCTGAAAATCAGCTAATTTTTTTTTTAAAAGCACCACCTCGGGGTATTCCCTTAATATCAAAATATGACATCTAAAAGTGTACTTTTAAGGCCATCTATGCCACGACTGATTTATGGGGACTCGTTTGACACTTTCTGCGATATCCGAAAAGCATAGGACTTTTTTTTGTCAAACACATAGGCCTAGTCCACGAAATTAATCAGAACAAAGAATAAGAATAATAATAATAGTTCAGTTCTTGTATAGCGCATAATACGTTATGAAATAACATCTCTATGCGCTTCCAAAGAGCTTTGGACTTTATTACCCTAGCTTTAGCTCCGGCAGCCTTATCAGCGCACAGTGCATTTCAAGGATTAATCCTACCAGGTACCCATTTACCTCACCTGGGTTGAGTGTAGCAATTGTAGATCAATGTCTTGCCAAACGACATTAGTGCCGCGGTGGGACTCGAACCGCAGACCTTGTGATCGACAGTCCGGCGGATTTGTTTTCCCTAAGGGAATATGAATTTGTAGTGTCAAATTCATCTTTAAAATTACCCAAGCGACTGCTAAGATTATACCATACCTTTATTGTTATCTGACGGTCGTTCCTCCAATCTGACTTTCCTCTCGAGTCCAGTGAAGCTAACTCTTGTCGTGTGGCTCTCAATCTGTAAAGCACCAGGACAAACAAGAAACAGTCCACAAGGAAGGGTACTGCAGTTTGTACCGCTAAAAGGTAATTAGGCCATCCACCAACAATCCAGCAGTATTTGTCGATGTCATAGATTTTGATGCCTCCAATGTGCAGAAAGACGGCTAGGAGAGAAAACAGCAATGGTAGGCACCATCCGAAAAGAGAGAGGAGAAGGAAGAAGCGGCTTCCAGAGTTTTCATCGACGCGATGAATACCTTTCCTGCCAAGGGTCCACGCCATGAAAATGGCAACAGCCGTCCACCAGTAGTTTGGTACAAGTACAAAGTAGTAGATGAGAGTAGCTATGAAGACACAGAGTTGAGGATTATCAGTTTCAAGTGGGATGTACCCTGATGTGTAAAAAAGAGACAGCAAGCTTGCAACTACAAGGCTCATGACATTCTTACCATGGGTGTTACGGAGTTCTTTGAACATGACAAACGTGAAGAGGCAGAAGAGAAGTGCAGCCAAAGAAACGCCGTTGAGGACTCGAAGACAGATCTGCAACCACTTTGGAAGCTTTTCCCAGGTCTGATCGCCAAACAAGAGGATAATTGGTGGTCCAGAACTTTCCGTTGGGCAGTTTAAGATGAAGGGCAAGGTGTCGATACGGACTGTATCATCAAAATCATCATCATCGATGAAAGCAAAAGGAGGTGGAAACCCAGTGACTATTGTATCGTTTATAATACAGTTACCATTTTCCTCCTGCTCCCATTTCAGTGCCAACCAATTGCTAGAAGAGGGGCATGAGTTATCCATCCTATTATTAGCATCTGTATAGATGCAGTATAAACTGTATAGAAGTGACCCGTGTCCATAGAGGTCAAATCTAAACAATCGATTTGAACCATGATTCGACTCACACTCCAGCATCTTATATTGACAGTCCTCTGCTAAGTATTCAACATATGCAACGTTATGGTTGTTACCTGTGCACTGTTTTTCTAAATCCTTTTGAAAATTTTGCATGGACACAGAAATAATGGAATAG
>JAVYIG010005076.1:0-145240 GCA_035222895.1 Strongylocentrotus droebachiensis | reverse complement strand
GAGCCGCAATTTCCCCCTCCCTCCTCCGCAAAGCGCCAAAGCTTTGACGTTTCATTAAATTATTAGAGAAAGAAGACGATTCGTTGTACCATTCTCAAAAATAATCCTCGTCTGAATTTAGTTCCACCCATTTGATTACGGTCAGATGAGCATATTTTTATAATTATACCTTATTTGTGACTCTGGCAGAACACTGATTGGCGTGAGGTCCAGCGGGCGGAGCCCCAGAAGCTCAAGGGTTTTAGGCACTAACTTACGGTCAGATGAGTATCAAGGGGCCCGTCTTAGGGCCCTTGGTTGGGTCCCGATGGCAGAGCCCCCGGAAGCTCAGGGGTTTTAGGCATTTAATTATGGTCAGATGAGCATTTTTTTATACCTTATTTTGTTGTGACACTGGCAGTTCTTTCTATTTCTCTTTAATTTTCTTTTTCAAAAAAGTGTGGTGGTGGGGGGGGGGGAGGGGAGAGGGGGAGCTGGATGCTCCCGATCCCTGCCGTTCTGCGGGCCCTGACATGTAAGCATCTCAAGAAGCATATTTCTTGCCTGGCTGTAAATTTAGGAATTTGTCATTTTACAACAAACGCATAAAAAGTATAATTTACTAAAAAATGAGGAAAAATCTCTGAAAATTATGTTATTTCAGCATTATGTGTAAACCATCGTTATGGACTTAGAAATAAACCATGTTTAAATTTGATTTCCACCGAGCCCCCTCCCCGATCAGTACACCAGTGCCCCCCCCCCCCCTGATCTACACTTTGTTGGCGGAAAAATCGCAACTGATCTCCCCTTTCTTCCCTTTCTCTCCTCTTTCCCTTCCCTTCCTTCTCTCTTTTTGAGGTTTGCTGGGGGGGGGGGGGGGGGGAGGCAAGGTCCTTTCGGCCCCCACCCTTCTCCACATGTTGTTGGCGGGATTAACCGCAAATGATCTATTTCCCCTTCTTTTCACCTTTTTTTTTCTTTTTCCACTTTTTGGTCCCTTTTAGCTCTCCTTTTTTCCTTTTCCTTCCATTCTCTTTTATTTAGCGGGGCGGGGGGAGGCAAGGGCCTTTTGCCCCACCCCACCCTGATCCACACCTTGTTGGCGGGAAAATTGCAACTGATACCCCCTTCTTTTCTTTTCTTCTTCCTCAATTTTCCTTCCGTTTATCTCCTATTTTCTTTTTCTTTCCATTTCCTTCCTTCTCTCTTTTTTAAATAGGAGGGGGGGGGGGGGAGGCAACAGCCTGGAAGGCGAGTCCCTATCGCCCCCCCCCCCAATCTCCTTCCCCCTTTTCTTTTCTTCCTCTGCTTTCTTTCCCTTTCTCTCCTCTTTTCCTTTTTTTCCTTCTCTCTCTCTTTTTTTTCCTCCTTTTTTTTGTCCTTTTTTTTGTCTTCTTTTCTTTTCCTTCTTTTTTATTTCCCTTTTTTTTTCCCCTTCCTTTTTTTTCCCCTTCCTTTTTTTTCCCCTTCTTTTTTTTCCCCTTCTTTTTTTTTCCTTCTTTTTTTTCCCAGGGGAGGGGAGGGGAGGGCCTGGGCCCTCCCCCCTGGATCCGCCACTGTGATACAGTCTATGATGCATATTACGCGCATAGATCTAGACGTGATTAAAATCAATTTGAAGGAACAGGAGGAAGGAAACCAAAATGTCATTTGGCGGGCGGTATCTGAATTTCTAAGAAAAATTCACATTTCTAGGAAGTAGAGTTTTTGCCCTTACGTATGACAGCTCAATCAGGGAAAATTAGTAAGGAATAACAAAGTTCTGTTTGTTTAAACTGATGCTTGCATTTCCATAATTTTATTAAACAAATTAGTTTTCACTGGCTGCCTGCCGTATGCGTAGCAACAAACGGAATGGTCAAAAGACTTAACTCTGTTTAGTTGAAGATCAGCTATATAGATGAAAGACTTCATGCATGGCTGATTGTCAACGAAACGCTTTGGCCCAAATTCACAAAGGAGGTTTGTCGACAAACCTTGGTTTTTGTACGTCATATGACGCGTTTTACCCGTTTTTTACAAACCTGGTTTGAAAAGAACAAAAGGAGGTTTGGCGAAACAAAAGGAGGTTTGACGACAAACCTTGGTCTGAGCTCAAACCTTGCTTTGAGCTCAAACCTTGCTTTGTGAATTTGGGCCAGTACGTCTTTTGTCAATTCTGCTTGTTGCTATGGCAGACGGCCAGTGAAAACGAACTATTAAAATCAAATTATGGAAATGCAAGCATCGCTTTAAACAAACAGAACTTTGTTATTCCTGACTCATTTTTCCTGATTGAGGTGTCATATAAGGGCAAAAACTGAACTTTCTAGAAATCGTGAGAGAGGAAGGGAGAAGTATTCTTTGTTTCATCCTATTAAAGGTAATACAAAGTTTTGGTATGGGGTCATGAATTTGGTTCAAATGAACATATTAGAAGCATATGCGACCCTACAATATTCAGTGATCGTTGTCACGTTTGAAATCGATTCTAAAGTTATGAAATTATAAATAATAAACTCTTTATGTTGTATAACTCCCTCTCAAGGTCAAGATATTAATTTAGCTATAAAGCAATGTTTCTTGACTAAATCAACCAATTAGCTATTCCTGTTTGGAAATTATATATCACAACTACATATTCTGAAATGTTCATGGTCGCAGCTACCATTGTACGGTCGTACGGCACTATTTTAAATTTATCAAAATTTACCGGGAGCACCGGTAAATTTTTATATTCAATTTTTCTCGAAAGCAGAAGTGTTTTAGGGGCTAAATTTTCTAGTGCTTATATTACATCCACAGGGGCATCCAAATATATCAAAATTGAAAAGAATCAACATCATCCAATTTTCAAAAATTCCAGAAACTTTGTATTACAATGTACCTTTAACATAATTAAGGACTACTTAAATTTGTTTAGAGAGAGAAGTAGACCTGCTAAGATTTAGAATGAAATGTATTCTGACATGTATGGGTGATTAAGTCCTGGAGAGAACTTGTAAACTGGATTTAAACTGCTCTCATCAGGTTTACTAGTCCTATTCTGGACTACCACTCCTTATGCAGCAGTCACAAAGGTTCGTACGAAGTTACGAACGATTATTTTGTACGAATCTCCCCGTTTTTCCATTGTCTTTTGCCTTTGTCAGTTCGTAAATGCATTTGTGACCGAGGCTTTACATGGTAGACAATAAACCTAATAAATGTCTGTAATCAATTATATTTTTTTTCTTTTCTTTCTGTTATTGTTTTCCATTGTAGATCTGCTGTGCAGTGTAACTTTTGATGGAAAATGGCATCAGTCAACAAGGACCAGCAACCACTCAACTTGGCTTCGAGAGTGGATTGGGCTAATTCTTTGAGTCTTGATGACATGAAAAGAATATTTGCAACTCAAAATGTTGATCTGGATGCTAGAGATGAAGATGGTTGGTCGCCTCTGATGGTCGCATGTGTTCAATCTACGAAGGAAATGATCCACTTCCTCCTTGATCATGGAGCTGACCCCAATGCAAAGGGCTCAGTAGATGGCAATACACCAATGCACTGTGCTTCCGTGGGCTACCTCTGTACGCATATTCCACTTTTAGATAGTCATTTCTGTCATGACTCGAACGGCCAGTCAAAAAAGGAGATTCTCGGACTTCTCATCAATTATGGCGCAACACTGACCTGTAACTCAAATGGACTTGATCCTCTTAGCATCGCAGCCATTTACAACTTCCAAGACATCGTAGAATTCTTTGTCCAGGGAAAAACCCATGAATTGCAAATTTCCAATCCAGAAAAGGCCAGAGTTTATGAAATTCTTGGAGTGGCAGTGGGCCTTAATGCTAACCGCAATGAACAAATCCAGGAACACCCATGTACTCATTTCTGCAGAGCTCTGTCTATTAACAAGGAAAATGGTATTGAACCCTATGGGAATCATGGAAAGTCTGACACAGCTGCTTCTTTCTCTCTTTTCACTGAAACAAAGGAATGTAAGACTCAAGAAGACTGGGAAAACATCAAGTCAGATCGGTGGTCTTTAAAGAACCAGTGCTTCTTGGTTGCAGAAAGAGTGCTCCCAGAAGAAATAAAAGATAGCTACATCTTTCGAAGAGTTTTCCAGCATGGGCTTGATGGCATGTTTCACAAGGGAAAGATCCAGGAAACACTGTCACAAGGCTCTCAGATTTGTAGAGAATTAATACAGTTGGAGCTGGAATCAAAACTTGAGATTGGCTCAGTCCTTGTAAAGATAGCGAATCATATCTTTTGGGAAAAACTTGAAGATGAAGTAGTTGATGAGTGTTACAAGTTGCTAGATCTTTGTTTGCAGGTGTTTAGTAAAGACTCCCAGGACCTTGAACTCAACTTGAATTTGGCGGATGAAGTTGGCTTTTTATTGTTCGATATTGCTAACTCTGACTGTGCCAATTCAAAGAAAATGTTTGAACCACTGCTTCAGTTTGGTAAAGGAATAGTAAGAGTTATTAGAATGCAATTTGGTGAAAAATCTTGTGTAGCAATCTCTCACCATATCTTGCAACGCGTTTATGAATTGTATTTTAGTTTTTCCGAAGACAGGGGAAAAAAGGAAGAGGACCGTCGAAAGCAAGTGACAGAGAATCGTATGAGGCACTTGATCTTAAGGTTGATGCAATGGGAAGATGCAGCTCAAATTGACAGTGATGGAAACTCAATGTTGCATTCGTTACTCTTTCTTGCTAACCATGCCAAACAGCAGTTCACAAAGGAAATTGCTCTGATCCTTATCCGCAATGGGTGTGATATTGAAGCGCGAGATTCTGATGGTTTGACAGTGAAAGAGCATATCTGTAACAGTAGACGTTTCGATCCAGATGCACCAGAAAATGAAGAGCTAATGACCCTGCTATCCCCACCAAGAACAACGTTACCTCTACAAGAAATAGCAGCAAGAACAATCCTTCGCTGCAAGATCCCGCATGAGGGCATAGTACCGAGACATCTGTCTGTTCTTCTTACAGGGGAAGTAGAATACTCAGACTCAGAACTCTATCTATCTCCTAGTGACTGTGAGTCAAGTGAAAGTGAGTAAGAGTAAGTTGAATACTCGGAACTCTATCTATCTCCTAGTGACTGTGAGTCAAGTGAAAGTGAGTAAGAGTAAGTTGAATACTTAGACTCAGAACTCTATCTATCTCCTAGTGACTGTGAGTCAAGTGCAAGTGAGTAAGTTGAATACTCAGACTCAGAACTATATCTATCTCCTAGTGACTGTGAGTCAAGTGCAAGTGAGTAAGTTGAATACTCAGACTCAGAACTATATCTATCTCCTAGTGACTGTGAGTCAAGTGAAAGTGAGTAAGTAGAATACTCAGACTCAGAACTATATCTATCTCCTAGTGACTGTGGGTCAAGTGCAAGTGAGTAAGTAGAATACTCAGACTCAGAACTCTATCTATCTCCTAGTGACTGTGAGTTAAGTTCAAGTGAGTAAGTTGAATTGGGTTATTCCAGCCCTGATGGTAGTGTATCTGATTGTGTTATGTCTGATTGGCCAAATACTCCCTGGTCTCATTAAACTTAAACTATTAACGCTCGGCCACTAGTAATACACTTGCCCTCCAGTACCAGTACCAGACCCAGGAAACAAATAGGTGATAGGGCTCTTAAAGAGAAGGTTGAGTTCTGGGAAGAGGTGAAAAATAATTTGTGAGCGTTATCATTCTTATTATACAAGTGTGGAAGAACATCAGATAAGACATCTTCCCTGAAAAGCATGGCTCTTCAAATGCCTTCATATTCTAAATATATCATGTAACATCGTAAAACTCCAGGGTAGGATTTTTACGCCACGTGTTTGTGTAGTCCCATATACATCTTTCTGTGTACAGTGTTTGTAACTTTACCAATACTTGGCCAAATTTCTTATCATTTTGATGATTCCAGAACCTTGCAATACACACTAATTCTTATATGCTAGATGATCAACCTTTTCTTTCACAATGCAATCGCATGACCAGAACTCAACTTCATCTTTAAAGTTATTGCCCCAAAACCCTGAACTCCTAACCCCCTGTTCTAATGATTTGCCCTACTCTTGCTGCTTTCAATGCGTGTCTTCAAACACTTCTTTTCTAATTTCTTTTAATATTCTTCTTTGTTCTTTATCACTGTATGCTTTGTATAATAATGTTCTTTTGCTTTGTCTGAGTTTGAATTTTATTAGTAAACTTCATTCATATACATGAACATTTCGTTTCACAAGACATATATAAAACAATTATATAAACAAGAAAATCAACAAGTGGTATAGTTTCTCGAGTAATCACAAATTAACAATAAACATTGTAGCTTGTATATACAGTGGTAAATGATATTATAACCAATACTTATATGACACGTACCAGCCTACGTTTGACAATAAAGATTCAAACAAATGGGAATGATCATTTCTTAATTGAAGTGGGATGTTAAAATTCCCTTACAAGTTCTTAAGTGTGAAGGTATTTTTTCCGGACATCTATGTCTTCCAGTTTCTATCGGTAGGTTATGTGAACTCATTCTAAATCGGCATATATTTGTTCGTAGTCTGGAGTTTTTAACGGTTAATAAATATTTCTCTGTTTGTATACTCTGCTTAAATAGATTATGTTCTCAATTTATTTTGTTCATTGCCATGTACACAATCACTACATGAATCCATCAAGAACTGGCGGTGGTTAAAGTCTTCCATTTGGGTTTCTATTTCTTCTCCAACTACTCTATCAGTCACTATCGGTAATTAGTAATTCTTTTCTTTTCATGCGCTTTGTATTTTATGAAAAGGCACTTTATAAATGAAGTTGAAAATTCTGATAACTCTCACACAGTATTTTATTATATTTATTATGGTACTATTTTGTGATATAATTTTGTGTATTAACCATGAAAGATAAACTAAATCTGTTTTCTGTATTAAAATTATACTGGCAGACTGGATGCTAACTATGATTTAGATTTTCATACGGATCTTATTTGTATTTGTATTTGTCCATATTCATACCAAAATCACAACATACACGATAAAGAAGGAAAATAATAGAAATGGTTAAAGTGGAGAGAGAGAGGGGATGATAGAGAGAGAGAGAGAGAGAAAAATGTGAGAAAGACGATATAGTGAAAGGGGGTGGGGGTGGGGGTAGACGATTCTGAAAGAAGCGAGGTGGACAGAGAAGAGGAGAATGAGAGAAAAAAAGAGAAGGTGAGATAAGAAAGAAGAAGTAGGGAGGGAGATACAGAAGAGAGAGGGGAAAGAGAAAAGAATGAGAGAAACAAGAGAAGGTGAGAGAAAGAAAGAGGGGTTTAAGAAATATAGAGAGAAAGTAGAGAGAGGGAAGTGACAGAGAGAGTAACATAAGAGGTCAGATAGAGACGGTGAAAAGGGGGAATGAATCTATAAAGAACGTCAGATTTCAGTTATAATAGTAATTTTGAATCAATAAGAAGTAGCCCCAACAGAAAACACACATAGCCTACATTTATAAGAAGGCATAAACTCTTGCAACAAAATAATTGCGTCCGCAATCCTGCCTTCATTAGGGACTTTTAGATACGCACGAAGACAATAGGTCTATGCTACGATCGACGTCTCAGTCCACGCAAATCTAAAAGTCCCTATTGATACACAGAATGAAATAACGGAAAGTAGCATAGACAGGTATTATAGGGGCTCTGTCATGTTCCTTATTAGAAACGGACTAGCGCCATCTATCAGAAATCAGTAACAATCGCGGTAATTCTGTTTAAAATGGTGTATAGCGCCATCTCTTTAGGTTTGTGACTAAATATACAGTGCGTCCCAGAAAAAAACGAAACCGAGTAGTATCGATGTTCTATCGTAACTTAATCACAACTATAATTAATAAATGATACATATTTGGAAAGCTTAGAGTCTCCTCTTTCATGTGATGCTACTCAGATAATGCATATTTCACGCATGAGTGATTAAAAGCAATTTGAAGGAAGGAAACCAAAAAGACATTTGGCGGGCGGTATCTGAATTTCGAAAAAATATTCACATTTCTAGAAAGTTGAGTTTCTGCCCTTTCATTTGACACCTCAATCAGGAAAAATGACAAAGTTCTGTTTGTTTAAAGTAGCATTTCCATAATTATATCAAACGAATTCGTTTTCACTGGCTGCCTGCCGTCAGGCGCGTAGACAGGGGGGGGGAGGGGGCGGTGGGGGCGGTCGCCCCCCCCCCCCCCAAAAAAAAAAAAAACGCCGGCCAAAAAAAAAAAGAGAGAGAAAGAGGAGAAAAAAAAGAAAGAGGACGTAGGAAGAAAAAGGGAAAAGGAGTCGAGAACGGTACAACGAATCGTCAAAGCTTCCGCGCTTCGCGCGGGAAGGGGGGAACTGGGTTCAAATTTAGGATTAAGGGTCGGGAAAGGTACAACGAATCGTCTTCTTTCTCTAATAATTTAATGAAACGTCAAAACTTCGCACGAGAGGAGGGGGGGGGGGGACAGAATTCAGACAATGATTAAGCGTCGAGAAAGGTACAACGAATCGTCTTCTTTCTCTAATAATTTAATGAAACGTCAAAACTTCGCACGAGAGGAGGGGGGGGGACAGAATTCAGACAATGATTAAGAGTCGAGAAAGGTACAACGAATCGTTTTTTTTCTCTAATAATTTAATAAAACGTCAAAGCTTCGCGCGAGAGGGGGGAGGAACTGAATTCAGACAAGGATTATGAGTCGAGAAAGGTACAACGAATCGTCTTCTTTCAAAGCTCCTCCCTGCACCCACCCCCCTAGGGAGCGCGCTTTGCGCGCTCTTTAAGTGATTCGCACGCTTCGCGTGCTCACTACCGCCCCCCTAAAATGAAATCCTGGCTACGCGCTTGCCTGCCGTATCAATAAACGAAATTATCAAAAGACTTAATTCCGTTTCGTTGACAATCAGCCGTAGACGAGAGTCTTCATGCATGGCTGATTGTCAACGAAACGGAGTTAAGTCTTCTGTCAAATCTGCTTTTTGCTACGGCAGGCACCCAGTGAAAACGAATTCGTTTGTTAAAATTATGAAAATGTAAGGGCTACTTTAAACAAACAGAACTTTGTTATTCCTGGCTCATTTTTCTTGATTAAGGTATCATAAAATTATGAAAGAGCAGAAAATGAACTTTCTAGAAATATGAATTATTCTTTGAAATTCAGATATCGCCCGCCAAATTACTATTTGGTTTCCTTCCTTCAAATTGCTTTAAATCACTCATGCGTGAAATATGCACCACGTGAGTAGCATCAACTGAGAGAGGAGACTCTAAGCTTTCCAAATCATGATGTATCATTCATTAATTATTGTTGTGATTAAGTTATGATAAAACATCGATACTTCTCGGTTTCGTTTTTTCTGGGACGCACTGTATAAAGAGTAAAATCCAGATTAAGTTAAGAATTTAGACAATCGTAATTCTTTGTTTAATGCCTCGTTACAAATTATTCCATTCACTTGTTACACACGTCCTGCTACGAATAATTGCATTCCATTACTTAGTTTGTGAATTGCATACTATTATTGTTGCTAGATAATAGGTCAAAATGATGGTTTGTCCTGTGTAACAACATGATGTGTAGTATTAAATGCAATTCGGATTCTGAATATTGAAAACAAATTGTTATTAAAACATGACAGCATGTCTGAGGCTTGCGCGACATAGCAAAAATGATGTATGCAAGTTATTTTAGTTAATTCATTAATAACAGGTTATTATGAAATACCTCGTCAATAAAACCCCATGAAAGAAACATTTAAGAATTTGAATATGATAGTAAATCGGTCTATTATTCATTTCTCATTATGGTCGTAGAGATTTTGCTAACTATTATCAAGGAGTGTTAAGAGCTGGCACTATGAACATGATGGACAAAGAAAGAGGACAAAATATACAGTTCCTCATTCTACCCTCAAAAATGTATGTGGTAGACAAAGGAACATCCCTTCACTGCTATTATGTAAAAATGTGTAGAAAAGTTGAATATGCAGTGACACCTGTTCTACATATTTTTACATAATAGCAGTGAAGGGATGTTCCTTTGTCTACCACATCAATTGTTGAGGATAGAATGAGAAACTGTATATTTTGTCCTCTTTCTTTGTAGGTCATATTCATAGTGTGGGGCCCCAACTGGCAACAAATTATTTCAAGCAGCTGACGTTTTCTAAGGTTGCACATTATGGTGTGCTGTTACCTTTGATGTCCAAGGTTCGATGCCGCCAACATCATTGGAAAGCGTGAGTAGTGATTTTTCAAGTTCACAAAGAAATGTCGTAAATATTTCACTTTTTATTTGGACAAACAAGGGGAAAATCGAACAGATTATAAAGAATACAACAGGCTAACTTATATTGTTTCCAAGAATTTGCTTACATTGTATATTAAATAACAGTTTTAGATTGTGAGAAATACACCCTAGCCACCACCCAAGGAATACACAAAAAGTGGCCTTTGTAGACAGGTGGTCTTTGTAGACAGGTGGTCACTAAAGCAGATTTGACTGTAGGAACATTTGACAATCCTAAAACCTGCAATGCACTTTTCCGATTACTTCCTGCACAATAAAATACAAAGTTAACTTGTTCAAGTAGGCCTACAGTTCTGTATGATGTTATTATGTCAGATTAGTGCCCACACATGCCCAGTCGAGTAATTTTCAATTAGCGCTATTCCATGATAGCTGCGACCATGGCAATCTCAGAATTTGCAGATCTGATATGTAATTTCCTAACGGGAATAGGAAATCGGTCGATTGTAGTCAAAAACATTGTTTTGAAGCTAAAGAAATACCAGTCTTGAGAGGGCGCATAACATAAAGAGTTTGTTATTTACAATTTCATCACCGTAGACTCGATTTCAACCGCGACAACAATAATTGCATATTGTAAAATCGCATAATCTCTAATAAATTATGTTCATTTAAACCAAATTCATGACCCCATACCAAAACTTTGTAATACCTTTAACATTTAAAAGATAAATCAGGAAGATGGTGTCTGTTTAGCCGATTTCTTATCTATTGCCTTGACAATCGTGTAGCATGCGGTGGGCTTGGCCTATGCCCTTACCTAGCCCCTTATCTCCGCTGCCCCCATCCCCTATCTCCAGAGCCGTGCCACTCCCCCTTTTTCCTTCGCAAAGAATCAAATCCTATATTGCGCAAAAAAATACTGTTTTTTCAACAACAGTACTTTAGCGTAGCCTACCACATCAGAATAAACTCTCTGTAAATGAAAACAAAACATTTTGCTTTATTGTAATCAAATTTTTCATACCTATGCAGGGGCGGCGATCCCGGGGGGACGGGGGGGGGGGGACACGTCCCCCTTCAATTTGTTTAGGGGGGGGGGTCGTCCCCCCCTCAAAATTTGAAAAAGTGCCAACAAAAAAATGTATAGCAAATACTGACTAAAGACTGCAACACGCTTTTAGGCTCTGGAGGGCCCAAGAGTGCAGCGTTTAGACAAATAAATATGCAAAAATCTTCTCACTCGGTAGCTACGCTCCCTCGCATAATATCCTTCAAAATGTACAAGACAGTAAATACCGAGAAAATTGAAGTGTGAAAAAAGTATATTGCTTGTTTTTATACTATAGTTTTGCTAAGGAATGTAATTCTTTAATACAACATAATTTCAAAAACCTGTGAGGGGTATGTCACTTCCGGTACCTTCACCCCTCCCATTCACTATGCTCCCTCGCACTTGCGTACTGATGATTTACAAATGTTGTTGACATGGCATGATTTTTCGCTGAGCTTCGGGGGGCTCTGCCCCCTGGACCCCAAAAAGGGCCCTAAGGCGGGCCCCTGGTTGCTCATATGACCGTAATTAAATGCCTAAAACGCCTGAGCTTCTAGTGGCTCTGCCCCCTGGACCCCACTGCAATAAGTGACCTGCCTGCCAGTGTCACAAATAATGTATCAAAATATGCTCATCTGACCGTAATTAAATGCCTAAAATCCCTGATCTTCATGAAGATCCGCCCCTTGACAACCGCCGGGGCTTTGCCCCTGGACCCCACACCAATTTACGATCCACTTTGCTTTGCTTTGCTCTACCTGGTCGTAAATACTTTAGCCCCCCCCCCCCTCCCCCACTTTGAAAAACGTTCCCAGGGCCTGCGTAACATGTAAGAGTGGTGGTGATGCGGATTTGTTTATGCCCCTCCCCCCCCCCCCCAAACGTTTTTGCTCATTACGCCACTGCTCCATCGTCCCTAGAATTTCGCCCCCCCCCCCGGTCATGAAAAGAAATCGCCGCCCCTGTCTATGACATAAAGGCGAGTATAAGATATACTCGCCTTTATGACATAGATGTGCCCTCTATATAAATACCTCCCCCTCCCATGGGCGTAAATCTACTATAGTGATACCTATTGTTCAGGGGGGGGGGTGATCTATTCATTCACCCCCCCCCCCTGAACAATAGGTATTACGCGTATTATACGTCCTCCACTCCCCCTCCTCCTCCTCCTCGTCATCGTCCACTCGCCCCCCCCCCCCACCCCCCCCTCCCCCCACCCCGCCCCCCCCCCCCCCATTAGCAATCAGGCCAATCCTAGCTACAGCGTGTAATTGTTAATTTTACACACATCCGAAGAAACTCTCTGTAGAGCATGTGAAGATGAAACCTACACATTTTGACCAATATTTTCTGGGTGTCAACAAAAATTTCGCGCCATTTATTGCCGTCAATGAACGTACTATACGTACACGTGTTGGAGGCGTGGTTCGTCTGCTCAGCTGATTCTATAGTAAAACCATGCACGCGCGCGGCCGCTGTCGGTCCATTCATTCACAAACAATCACAACACTCGACCCACAACACGGGGGTGCACACCGTACCGTCATAACAAATCGATACCCTGGGCGGATCTAGTCTACAAGAAAGACATTTTAGGGAAGGTATCGGCTTAAATAACGAGTCGGAGTTCAACTTCGATAACTTGTGTGAAATTAGAGTTATAATTAAAGACTTAATATACTGAATGCATTTTATTTGGGGTAATTTCTATCCGAAATAATGTAACAAGCGCTCTGAAAATGAGTGGTCTTCTTGTTTGTAGTACCTGTGTCTGGGAATATGAAAACAACAAAATTATGGGACAGAAATATAAATCGATTGATAAATAGTAAAGCAATGACGTCACAAACTGATAAGCAAATTGGGAATTTTTGTAGTGATTATCTTAGTTTCAGAAGTTTGTCACAAGTTTTAGAAAAAATCATAACTTCCTTATTAATTATCCGATTTTACTCAAATTTGTTTTGCTCTTTTTCTCTTGTTTTTGTTGGAGTGGACTTAGCCTGTAACAATTATAGATGACAAATGCGACATTACGAAAATGATTGCAAAGTCATCTCATTGTTACATTATAATACATCCACATACAAAAGCAATGTAATATTATGGTAATGGTAAAATTCCGGAAACTACCCCCAAGGACAATAATCCCCCGGAAAATTACCCCCACGGATGACAACCCCGGCCGCCCCCCCCCCCCCGGGGGGGGGGGGGGGGTTAACTCGTAGAACAAGTACCCCCGTGGACAATTACTACCCACCCCTTAACATTTTCCCAATATGACCAAAAAAAAAAAAAAACCCTGAATTTTACCTCCTATGAATTATTATTACCCCCTGTTCGTTAAACGGGACGTCCATCCTGTTAAAAGGTTGGTTTTGATAAAAGCAGAAATTGTACTCGAGGGTATTATTGTCCTAAAGGGTAACTTTCAGAGGGTAATCATTGTCCTCGGGGGGGGGGGGGAGGGGTCGTCCTCGGAGGAGAGGGCAATTTTACTGAGGGGCGGGGGGGGGAGGGGCGGTCCCGCTGGTAATTGGTCGGGGTGATTGTCCTGGGGGTAAGTGTCCTACAACTTTGTTGGCCATTGTTAAGTTAGAGTCGATTACTGTTATGATGGGTTTTGATATAATGATCCAGTCCTGCTTGATTGGCTAATGGGCTAGATGAGGGAGGGGGGGGGGGGGCGTCTCCAGCATTTATTAGTCCATAGGCCTATAGCTATACCTCCTATTATTATTTCATTAAAACAAAAAAACAATACCAATAAGATCAAAAGGAAACACGAAAATTACGCCTAAGGCCATTTAAAAAAATATACATGTTTAGCGTCCCCGCCCGCTTCCTTTTTGGGGGCCGCCTCCTATTTTTTGTTATTTGTTATTTTTGATTTTTTTTTTTTTTTTTTTTTTTTTTGAAAAATTTTTTTGAAAAAAATTTTTTTTAAGAAAAAAAACATGAAAAACACTGCTAAAATGGCTCTATTTCTGATTTAAAAAAAAAAAAAAATTGTCGGCGGCCATCTTGAAAAAAAATTGCCCCGACTGTGAGGGGAAATGTACCGAGCGGCCATTTTGAGCGGCCATTTTGAAATAACAAATAACAAATAAAAAGGGCCCCCTCCTTCCTATTTTTCGAAAAAACAGGACGCTAAACATGTTTTTTTTTTTATTTGGCCTAATCATAGCAAAAATAAAACAGAAATAAAAGATTCGACTCCGACTTCGAAAAGTTTTGATTTTCTTTCTCATCTTCATCGGTTTTCTTCCGCACGTATTATATAGACGTCATGATAGTGAAAACAATGAAGACTATAATGATGATGACCATCACCTGATTTATTATCATTTTCATCATCATCTCCTTTTCTTCTCCTTCTACTCCTTCTTTTTCACTTCTCTTTTTTTTTGTCGTCTTCTCCTACTCTTCCTCAGCTAGTTTGTCTTTCTTTTATTCCACTACTTCTTCTCCCCTCTTCTTCTTCCTCTTTTTCCAATAAAGTGCCAGCGCAATTGGCCTGGAGAAAGGGAGGGGGGGGGGGGGAGAAAGAAAAAAAGAGTCATGAAGGCTGATTAGCCCCCGAAACAAAACAAAAAACGTATAAAATAAAATTGGTAGTATTAAATTGCAAGTATACCGTATATTTGTTTTTCAGCAGGATATTATAATCATAAAAAAACATTATATTACCCCCCCCCCCCAAAAAAAAAAAAGAAGAAGAAGAAAGAAGCATTTTTGACTGGAAATTGGGCCAATTTCCACCATTATATACTATTACATAAAAACTAAGTGCTACGCTGCATGATTGTCATGTTAAAGTTCAAAAAGGGAAAGGTATTTTTTTTTAATACATCTATAATTTATATTAAAGTTAACAAATGGAAAAATTATGAAGGGATCGGCGGATCCAGCCGGCGGCAGGGGCGGGGGCCAAATTCGTGAGAAAATAATAAGCGGCGAAACAGCCGGCCGATAATTCGCTCAGTGGGGGCGGGGGGTGGTAGTGAGCACTAATTTTTTTTCGGGGGCCCTCGATAAATTTGAAAAATCGCACCCCCCCCCCCCCCTTCATCGAGCGCCAGGGGGGTGGGCCATCTCCCCCAAACCTTAAAACGACGGTCAACTAAATGAACCACTATACATCGACACCTCCAAGCTTACGGTGATTACAAGAATCGTTTTTAATACGCCTATTTACTGTCATGCCTGTTGTAGGCTTACTGCTGTGAAATTTGGGAGTCCCAGACGGGGTGGGGGGGGGGGGGGGGGGAGGGGGGGGGATAACAGTTTTTACTCAACCTTGCCGAAGATCACACTGAAATGATTAGGGCCTATATGGGAACTTGACATACACAAGTTTGGGCCACACTTTTCAGATGGGGATATTTGCATGGAGAGCATTATAATTTCCTTAATTTTCGGGGAAATTATATTTTACCACGATATTCTTTCGATTTGACAAACGAAGCATTATAAAGCTAAATAAAACCCATATTTTGACAGTTGACACTATTTTCGATAGGACTATCACCAATTCACAATCAGTTTACAATGACTCCCGAATAGAAGAAAACCAAATCTAGTTCATCAACTTATCAAGTTCAACAGGCCTCTCATTATTTGAACATGATTGTGTTAGCCGTATATGAAATTATAAGCAGTTCCGTTAATCGCTTACTGCATAAGTCTTCTATTTCTAGCTAGAGGTCTATAGCGATTTCGAGCCTTTTCTTATCAAACAACCAAAACTTAAAAACCTAATCTGACCGTTGGAGTTGCTCTGCAGTAAGACGTCTTTCTTCCTCGAAAATGAGACTAGAAACTACGAGAACCTTGGAGTACTACGCCGTGTTTTCATTCGATCAGCTGATAAACCCAGTCAATGGAACTAGTAAACTTCTACACGTTAGTTTACACAAAATAGCAGTTTCTACTATAGCCTGCTCACACCTATAGCTATAGACACACACAGCACTGCGGTATTACAACGTCTGCACATTATTAGGTTCATGCAGGGAGTTGGGATTGCAGCTACCACTTTATACGTGATAAACACACAAACATGATAGTACATACACCATACACACACGCACACGCTCACACATTACACTGTATACCACAAATATTCAAATGACCACACCCAGATAAAGACGAACAAAGGGATAGAGTCTACGTCTCTTCGTCTCTTCAACGTACAAAGAGGAGACATTTCCCTCCAGACCCTTTCCACCCGATTACAAAATTGATTGAACGCAGTCTGGTTGTACACTCATAGATTGCATTCAGGATGTTAAATTTGAGATATGTGAGAATATGTGAGTAGTCTTGTCTTGAAATATGCAAGAAATTGAGTGTCAGTATACTCTGAAAATGGCAAATATGCCAAATTCACCTGCTACGTGAATTTATCTGCATGCATAATGGCTTGCTTTGACGACGACTATCAACGACCAATCACCGCGCGCCATTTATACGGTGGGTCATGTGGGGCGCAGGCGACCAATCCGCGTGAGGTTATTTAAATTCCCATCCGTCTTTGTTCAATGCATGCACAGTTAACGGGATTTTTTTACTATGAATTTATACAGGGGCCTCTCTTCGCGAATATGTGGACGTTGATATGACATCAAATTCTGGCTCATTGCATGGATATTGCTATTATTTGGACCTCACCAATTATATATCTACGTGAAAAACAAATTTTTCCTTGGATTGGTTAGAAATTTAGAGCTGGTGAAAGTCTAGATTTTTGGGGCGAAGCTGTTTTCTACAGGTGAAATTCCGTCTGCCGTGTGGGACTGTAGTGTAACGGACAATACGCACGTAACGTATTGTCGTTGTGGAGTTGTTATTGTATGAATTTCTAAATAGGTCGGACTACACGAGCGAACTGTGCAGTCGTGTGCGTTACTCGCCGTCAACAACTCTCTTGTTTTTCATGTAACTGATAAATATTTGATATTTTCATCATGGATTTCTACGGAGGTGGTTCGGTAACTGATTTATCAGTCAATGATGTGTTTGCGAATGAAGTTCAGAGTGAAGTGAACGAGATTTTGAGGTCTGAAGCTGCCCGATTTTCGCCGCAGTCCTCGATGGATCTCTCGTCTTTGCAGACGACAGGCTTGGATTTAGACTCCACCGAATTCACGTTGCTCCCGAATTATTTTCAGGAGCAAGCCGTTCAAACCACAGCCTCGGATGCAAATCCTACTTCGGTGTTAACCACAACAGCTAACACAGTGGATTTGAGTCAAATTACTGGTATGGATGGGGTCGAAAACAGCATTCATAGCTTGCTTGTTGATCCACAAACGGGCATGCCAGTTACCACCACATCACTGCAGTTAGACCCCAACTCGGCCCAGGCCAGTCTGCAGATGATTGTCAACAGTCTCCCCGAGCTGCAGGCGCAGATTGCTGCCTCTGCCTCTTCAACTGAAACTCTTGGACTCAGCAACATAGGTAATATCATCACACAGTCTCCTATCCTGTCCCTGAACACTCAGCAGCAATCTCCGCTCATTCTCTCAACGGGAAATGGAAATCAGAATTTGACTTTTCAAAACGGCACCCTGCAGACCATGGATCTCTCGCAGTTCAACCTCTCAAACTTTAACGAGCTTGCCGCGCAGACGCTCATCTCGCAACTCCAGCAGCAGCAGCTACACTTAGCCAATGGGAACATGCAAAATGGTTCAGTTTCGGACTTGAATTCGGCTCTCAAAATACAGCAGCAGAAGGCGAACGTCCACCCAGCAAGTCCAAAGGCAAAGGTGGACAAAGTCTATCCAAAGCCGGCCTACTCGTACAGTTGTCTGATTACGATGTCGTTGAAGAACAGTCAGAATGGCTGTTTGCCTGTCAGTGAGATCTATCAGTTTATGTGGTCAGTATGAGAGTAATTTGTTTTCGTCTTTTTTTTGTTTTGTCTTGTTTTGATTTCCATCTCGTTTTTTTGTTTTGTTTTGGTTTGATTCATTTCAGGATTATTTTGTTAATATTTTGTGATGCTTGCGGTGTAAAAAATGATAAGCACAGTTTTATGATTTCATAAGATGACCAGCACAGCCACAGGTATTTACAAAATGTCAAATATAAACAAAATTGCTAATGGAAATTGTTTTATAAAGTCATAAATTAAGGAGGAACTTAGTCCAATAATGTTATGACATTGAAAAGGAAAGGGGTGGGTTACAATACATCATGCACAAAATCCTCTAAAATTTCTCAAACCTCAAAGATATTTATAGTTTTCTTTGTAGGCCTCACTGCGACACTTCTTTTTCTAACAGTAAATTCCTCCTACCATTTTTTTGAATTTTCCCCAACTGTTTTTCCTTGAAAATAACACATACATTAAGTCTACAGTAAAACAGGTTTTTAAAATCTATCAACACTTAAATGCTTGGAATGGTAGGTAGACCTGTACATCTAGTATTGAAGTCACTACCTTCGCACCATTTTTCTCATCTGAACAATGTTACCGTGTTCCTTAAAAAACAGGAAGTTAAGCTTCTGTCATTTTAGTTGTATCTTTGTTATAATGAAGATGAAACTGTTTCTATTGAGTATAATTACAGTGGATAGTGAAATTAATGGTTTTTCTTGATATCAGTATGTGAAATTTATCAACACACAAAAATGCAAACGTGTAGTTGTAAAATGACAGGACAATCACCTGTTTTCTCTGATGTTGTGTTTGTGTTTAGTTGCTTTTAACAGTTACAAGTAACTGCTTGTAAAATTGAAAGAATGAAAGAACACTTAGGTCCCTGAACTTTTCATGTACTTGTACATGTAGGCCTGCTTTTGTCTAGGTGCTAATTGGTTTATAAAAACCTCAGTTTTAAACACTTGACACCAGAGAAAAGGAGCTGACAAAGATTCTCTCTAGCAAAAGTACTTTGTCTTCACCCATCTTTGTCATCTATCCCACATTTCCACCTGTCAGCCAACAGGCTTTGTCCCCATTCATAGCAGACATTTAAACCGGATTACATAACACCACAATGGAGTGGTTGAGTACCTCATGCCCCCTGCATTGTCATGCGCAGTACAGACCTTCAAGAATCAATGACCGACTTGAAGCAGTCAATGGAGACATTATTGGGTGGGTTTACCTAGAAAGACAGAGCCTTGTCTAGTCTTGATGAATTAGAGGAGTAGACCCTCCATTGCTAAATATATTCATATACTCTCCCAGGCCAGGATCCCAAGCTTTACTTGTAAATGAGTTGCAAGGGACTAGTACAGTTTCTACTACATGTACTGTATGTGTACAGTACTTGTACTTCTTGAAGTTGACACTTGCACTGTAGTTTACATGTGTATTGTTGTGTACATGCATGCTCAATAGAAAACCAAGGGTGCAACCCCCTACACAACTTCTTGTTCCAGATTGTTTAAATGTTTAACTACAGATTCTTGTACTTAAATTTGATTCTGATTTTTAATAACATAATTGTATCAATGTCAAAAATCACAATATTTAGATTTTATGAATTAAATATGTTTTCTTATCAGTTATCTCAAGCCATATAATTATAAATTTTGCTGTAAATTTAAATAAGCATCATGATTCATGAATTACATGTAGCCAAGTCAAAGTGTTAAAAGTGTACGGTAGGGGGCTGGATTTATAGGTGAGGTCACTCATATGGGGTCTGATGTGAAAGACTACATCATTGTTATTGGGCTGTCCTGGCTGTCCAGTGAGTAAGCATGATGTACATACAGTTGTAGCCCACACCACATGTACTACACCCACACACCCTTACACACAGTGTGTGCATCAAAACAATAGTAGTTTGCATTGGGTGAGAGCCAAGGGGGTGTGGTTTAGTGACTGGTTATTAATCATAGGTTCTCAAGACTCACCATGTGGCTACTACAGTCTTGAACCAAGTGGGAAAGTTCAGAAAGTGTCTTGTTTTCATTGTAAGCATTGGCTGCAAGTGCATACTGCAGAGATTGAAGAAAAATGAATGATTCATTGAAAATATAAGTCAAATATTGGTCTATGATAATATGGGCAATTATTTTACAATGTGCATAATAAGCAAGTTTTCCAGATTTAAAGTAAGACATGCATGTCCACATTGACTTTGTTTACTAATTTCACTAATACAAAATTGTGTTTATTTCTTGTATATGTACAGTACTGTACATGCTGTAGCATGGTACACCGGTATAGACTATAGACGCCTTTGCTCTTTTTACATTTTCATTAAATAAAATGTTTTACTTACTTTACTTACTTACTTTACTTTAATACACGATGTTGTAGGTCTAAGCCTGTTCATCGATCCAGGATGGTAAGACCTTTTTAATTCTGTTGAATGTTACCTGAATTTCTGAGTGAGAGGTACAAAAGACTCAGCTCAGCTAAAAAACGGTACAGTGTAGTTTTTACTCATGCTCAGTACCTGCAGTTACTGTACATGTACAATGTACATGTAACTGTACCTTTTATCAGACATTAATGTGTGTAACTTTTAACACATCTGCACTGCAACTGAAGAAGAAGAGTTGCTATGAGTATGAGTAGAATCACTACAGGTGTATCTGCTCCTGTTTGTATTCCCCCTTTATACCTATTGAATACAATTCTAAACTTTCTTTTTAATTTGTTATCTTGTTTACAGTGAGAACTTCCCTTACTTCAAGACAGCACCTGACGGATGGAAGGTAAGGCATATTCTTTCTTTTCACTTGCTAAAAATATTTCTTAATTTGTTTCTTGTTATAAGAAATCTCCTTGGATCTTCAAAAGGTCTGCATGCGCATTCATTTACATGTACTGTACATGTACGTCATTAAAAAGAAAAGTGGTTTACTGCGGCCTTATATGAACATATATGAACAAGGCTGAAGTGTGTCTTGGAATTCTTGATGAACTAACAGTAATTATGACAGTTTGTTGATAATTTGTTTATAAATTGCCCCTCCCTCCCACACCCAGCAACACACATGCCTCATGACTCACATTCTGTAGTTACAAATGTACTGTGTATGGTGACTGACTCCCAAGATAAATGTATTGTATCCCTGTATCCCCTCTCTCATTCAATAAGCGACCCCACCCCTAGATGACCTCATTTTACACCTGCTTTATAGGATACCTGTTTATAGACTCTGACAATGCATTATGAATGATGAATCGTATACTCTACAATACACAAACATGATGGGCTAATGGCTATAACATTAGTCAATTGGGGGGGGGGGGGGGGTTAAACATGACTGCTGTATGCCTTTATTACATGGTCACACCAAGATCTAGCATTAGGGACTTTCAGATTTACACGACGAGAGCGTGGACTGCTGCTTGTGGCATTGTGTTAAGAAACTGGGCAGTGCCTTAAAAGGACGTCACATTACCTCAAAAGGATGTCACACGAGGCGCTCCACGTTCTCGTCGTGTAAATCTAAAAGTCCCTAATGATAAATTTGGTCTACCGGGTATTTACCGGTACAAATGTTTTGGATGTGAGAAAAATTGTTTGACTCACTGTGACAACTGACAAATACGTACATGTACAGTGTACATGTATACACCTGTACAATGTACATTTGTACATGTACATTGCCTGTTTGGAGCCGAAGGGCATTAATTAATCAAGTTAAATTATTAAAGAGTTAACGCCCTTCTGGGTCTCTGAATAAATCACATATACAAATGTAAAATACACACCATACATTTTCTACATACCATACATTTTCTACATACCGGTACTCGTAACTGTACATGTTGTACATTGGGCATGCAGACTGTAGAGATTTGATTGTCGTCTTGGCAACGTCTTATCGGTTTGAGTGAGTGAGTGCATAGACTGGCAACTCCACATGAACTTTGTTCACCTGTACAGTGTATATAGAATGTTTCCATGATGTTATTTTCAAGTTAATTGGCAAACAAGGTCATGACATTAGTCATATAAGTGTCAATAAACTTGACTGTTTACTTCAGACTTTGGACTATTGATCGAGGGAAGTGGGCTATAAATTAACTATTAATGCTAGAAAAGTATAGAGGGTACTTCGTTTTTTTGTTTAAATCAATTTTTATGTTCATTCCATGTTCCATCTACAAGTATATGGACAACAATAAAAAAATACTGTTAAGGAACAGGTGCATACATTCATTGCAGGTTATTTTTAGCAGTCCCTCCAATTAGTCTGCAAAGGAATTCCCCCTCATTGTAAAAGTGCACTCACCCGTCATGTATTGACAGTTGTTGACTTGTTGTCCTCTTCCATTCAGCCAATAGGGTGGCTGGAATGAGCAGGTGTTTTCTCAGCAATGCTTATACTGAAGGTGCTAATGTGTAGAATGTAATTTTGTCTAACAGACCCTGGGAGATAGTACACGTTGATGACACACTTCCCAGGCCCAGGGCAAGATTGTAATCTGAATTCTGGAAAGCTCTGTTTATTAGGATTTCATGCATTCATTTATAAATAGATAAAGAAGGTTTAGTGTTAATTTTTTTATTTTTTTTATTCCCAACACACACAGGACTCTGTAAGACACAACCTGTCGTTAAACAAATACTTTGCTAAGATACCGAAGTTGTATGATTACAGAGGTTCTTCAGTGTTATTCATCTTTGCTATCATTTTCTTCATCCTCCCACACAAAACTCTGTATTAAAGGCACAACCTGTTGCTAAACAAATGCTTTGCTATTAAAGATATAGATGTTCCTATAAAACTGTTAGTCATCTTTGCTATCATTTTCTTCATCCCCCACACAGAACTCTGTAAGACACAACCTGTCGCTAAACAAATGCTTTGCTAAGATACAGAAGTTGTATGATTTCAGATGTTCCTCAGTGTTATTCATCTTTGCTATCATTCTCTTCATTCCCCCACACAGAACTCAGTAAGGCACAACCTGTCGCTAAACAAATGCTTTGCTAAGATAGAGAAGCCTCAGGTGAACAATGGTAACGGTTCAGCCAGGAAGGGATGCCTATGGGCGATGAATCCAGAGAAGCAGGCCAAGATGGAGGAGGAGGTGTATAAATGGACTCAGAAAGATCCGTCGGGTATCAAGAGGAGCATGGCCAAACCAGGTAAGATCATGAGTACACAAAAGGCCTGACTTCATCAGCTTGAGATTGCCAAATATCCGCTATTTTAACTATCCCCATCGCAAATTATCCAGCAAATTTGCGTCGTCATCAGCCCGCAGTTGCTATCTGGTCCAGATTATAATCCAAAGATATCTTTGGCTAGTTTGCAAAATATCCCGCTATTTGTCCGGTGACACCAGCCTGAAGACTCGCGCGAACGCTGAGCAAAATATCTCAAGCTAATTTCTCGATCTTGAGTTTCAAGGTCAAGCCTCGAGCCTCGAGCTGATGACTTAAGGATTATTTATGAAATCAGAAATAGCGGGCTATTTGGCAATCTCGAGCTGATGAAGACAGGCCTAAAGTGATACAAATCGTCCAAATAGAATTCACACCCTTTGTCACGTGAGAATTGAATTGAATAGACTATTTTTGTAATGTAATCCACATAATCCAGTAAAACAACTTAATGCAGCCTTGTTACAAATTATTTTATTCACCTGCTACAAATTATTTTATTCACCTGTTATGAATAATTGTATTTTAGTCAGAATGTGAGTCAGACAATTCATTGTCCTGAGGTAGGACAAACGCTATGCCTTACAACACGTAATGTTATGATCACATTATGAAAATGACCTAATAAAAAGGTGTTTATTAATTAGTATTCCAGTTTACTTGTTCATTATGAATTTTATTTTTTACAAGTTGCCATCAAAATATGTATTTTCCAGAGGAATTCTCAAGAATCGAAGCCCTCGCCAGGATCTCAACCCCCAAATCGTCGCCGAGGGAACCCACGCCGCCCGTAGCAAAGGTTCCGCCCCCACTCCAGAGCATCATCTCCACGGCAACCACGACCACAATCACACCCTCGGAAAGCAAGCACGAGGTCTCGCATAATGTCTTTGCCGAGCAGTTTTTCAACCCTAGTCTTAATCTTCTAGACCCAACGTTAACTCAACTCGATGGTGATCTAGGCTTGCAGGTAAAACACCTTTATAACTTTCTGAATTGGTTGTCTGAATTCATTCAAACTATCTTATTCTTTATCCGCTTTCTCTCAAACTTTTACTTGTCTTCTCTGATTCCTTGAGTTGCAAAGGACATGAAGTATTTTATATTGGACATCCCGTGTGTGTGTGTTTTGTGGTTTTACAGACGTGTATCAATCAGAATATCAGATATGATTATTTACGTCTGGGGACGGACCTTTAAACGTCACCATCCAAAAGACGTGACTCAGTTTCGAACCAGTGTCCTCGCTTGTTTGGAGATCCCCCTTCAGAGCCTTTAGTTTTAAAGTGGGCTGTGGCCCTATCCTAGACAGTTTAGATTACCACTCCCTCCAACTCATAAACCTCTCTTTTCTTCCCTAGGATAACTTACTGGACACCTTCAACGATATCAGCAGTTTAGATGTGCCTATGACGACATCACCCTTCACAGCCTTCAGTTTCAGTGGCTCCATCCTCGACAGTTCGCCCTTAAAGGACACCACGCACACCGTCTCCTCAGCCTATCTCCTCGACTCGCCTCAGTCCCACTCTGCCTCCGCACTACAATTCTGCAGCCCCACGAGGGCGCCACAGGTCACAGCTTTCATGTGACAATCAAAGAGACCCAAAGTCGAAGACGGTGAAGTTTCCAAGAGTTTTATATGAGAGATTTTTTTTGTATTAATTAAGACAGAGAAGTATACTAGTACACACTTTAACTACAAATGTATTCTTTGAAACCTTTACAGGTTAATGCAGTTCTACTTCTGATACATTTTGTACTTTGTAGGAAGGGGGTGTTTGAAAAGATTAAACTTGCCACTCTTTTATTCTTTTGACATCATAGGGTTGTAGGTTATGGTTCTTTTAGGAGCTTGCAGGAATTTCTATATTTTTTGGTGAAGGTCAAGATGTGAAGCGAGTACCATAAGTCACACACCAAAAATGCCAGCTCCCTGAAACCACGTTTGTTATTTCACGTCACAAGACGGGAGGCTTGATGGCTCAGTTGTAGAGCAGTGGTCTTGTAAACGGGGTTCAAAACCAAGTCAGTGCGCCAGTGCCCTTTGGGTAAGGCATCAATCCTCATTACAGAGTCCCTCTTAGAGGACTTAAAGTCGTTGGTCCCCTGGTTGCTTACTTACAAGCATAGCATACACATGCTTTCTTAGCGGTCAGGTAAAACTTTGGCGCTGTGATCTTTGTTTTGGCAAGGTGTGTGCTGGAATGAGGTCAGAGGTCATAGGTATCATCCGGTCACCACTCAGAATCGACTACAAATTTAAATTCAGATTTTTTTTTTGGAAACTATAGATTTAGAATATCCTTGCTTTTGTAACGATTCAGATTTAGTACTTGACGCAAGGTTTCTTTGTACATATAGATTTGTTTTTTATATTATCATACTCTAGAAGATATTTGTACAGAAGTAACATGTTTGTTTTTTATATTTGACTACGACAAATCTCACTTAGCCAGAGCCGTTTGTCACCGATTTTGGAACTCAAATTTGAGATGAAAAAAAAAGCTTGTATTTCTTGTTTGTTTATCAATTATGCTGTTAAATCCTGTCGTGGCATGTATGCAATTTGCTCTATAATTATGGCTCATCAATAATATCTGTTTTTTGTCTTTTGTTGATGTAATGATTTGTTTTGCAGTTTTCCCCTTTCTTTTATAAAAGGCATGGTATGTTACCAACATCCTTTAATTAATGTACAGGTATTCTCAATCGCGCTGTCTTTCGGTGACAGCGTACATAGAGCGATTTCCGCTTACTGTACCCAAGCATCATCACACGCGCGACATCAGTCAGTGAGGCATTGTGGGACATTGCTGTCAAAACATCATGACATTTTGAGCAGGAGATGGCAGTATACATAAATCTAATGTAGTGTTAGTAGAATACCCTGCCTTTAGAACTATTACCCCTAGTGGGCTTTTCCTGTGTATATCGGTCAAATTCTTCTTTATTTCATTGTTTTCAAAACTTTTCTCGTCTTCTCCCTCCCCCCCTCCCCAAAATCATCCTTTAGTCAATTCGTTAACAACTGAATTATTCATACCCCTAGTAAATTTGAGGTATTTTTTTTTATTTTTCGTAACTCAAGAATGAAAGGTGGACTGGTCGAATTACGGCCTTTGTTGAATACTTTTAGATGTTAGCTATTATTGTAATATGTCACATTCTCAAAAAATTTGTTCACACACTTGAAAAATCATAAAACTTGGTATTAGTTAACTCTACGTGGATCTATTGTGCAGTTTTAATGCCTTATGTTCATGTGTGTGTTTCAGCTGACAAAATGGTGGCAATAATATATGATGTACATTGATGTATTAACTCAGAAACCAGTATTCCTCAATGTAGTGATCGATGCAAGTCAATTACTCGTTCGTTATTACTTAGACTGGAGTTAAAAGTTGATGCTAGAGTAGGTCCGATTAGCTGCTTAGTGAACCTCTGCTGGTCGAGTTGTGTTGCTTCATTACGATGGGCTTGGCTCTATTTAGCAATGGCTTAATTTAGAAATAGCGGATGACCTCAACTCCCTAATTTGCATACAGTCAGAGTCTATATGAAACATATCACTATATTTTGATGAAACATTCAGCGTTTTGTTTGTTTAATTTTTCTCTATTTATTCAATTCAATTTGCGAGTGGGTCAGACTTTTCCTTTAACTCTGTTTGAAAGTAAATCATTCATCCAATGTCAGTTGATAGGAATTCTTGGTTTGTTTGGTGTCTTTTTGTCATCAACCAGAAGTTTTTGAACCTTTCAGAATTTGTGCTGTTCAAATTTTTTTTGCTGCTAGATCATTGAATTACAATACTGAATATTTGCAGTTCAAAATATGTTCATGTCACAAATTTGGCATTAAAAATTTGCGAGAGTTGTATGTGACAGTTCAAGGTTTTTGGTTACACAAATAATCAATTTCGATTCAAATTGAGAAAGTGCCTTTAGGAACTCAGGTGAGAAATATCTTTTTTTTTTTTTTTTTTTTTTTTTTACAAGTTTAAGAAGAAAAAATAATACACTACAATCATTATTCTCCACTTCAGCATCATGCAAAACTTGCACGATTGACTTCTTTTTTGTTGAATTTGATCCAATTCCTGTATATTTCAATTGGTTTTAAAAAAAAATGATATAGAAAAATGGCCTATTTGCTAGAACAGAAATCATGCCATTGTTATAACTTGCAGTGTTAAGAAAATATTGAACACGATAGCATTTACTTTTGAAAAATCAACTGAATAAAAAGATGCTTTCATTTACATCGTGCACGTAATCCAAACAAGATTTCTATGGGACATACAATAGGGTATTGAATATGCCCTTGAATTAGTATTTTGAAAATAGTCCCGATTGCGGTATTTGTACTCTTAGGTGGTGTAAAATCGATTTGGATAGGAATACTTGAAGTAACTGCTGGGGGTGTTTCACAAAGATCCAAAGGTGAACTTATCTCTAAGTTTGACTTAACAATTATGGAAAGCTGTTAGCATCTTTGAAAACAAATTGTAAAAGTTATTTTAAAAGGCATGAAATGTTGATTCAAATTATTCTTTTCTATTATCAAGGAGGTTTCATGTTCTTTATTTATAAAAAGTCTAAAATTATTGATTTTTCACTTTTGAATATATTTTATTTTAAGGCTACAAATGGCTCTCCATACTTTTTAAATCCAACTTAGAGTTAAGTTCGAGTTAGGATCTTTGTGAAACACCCCCTGGTCTTTGTTTACCAGTTCAAATATGCACTTATGATGGATAACACAGGGACAATTTGACGAGGCACCACAAAACCACCAACAAAATGCAGGATCTGAGTTTAAGTAGTTCATTTAGAGCTCAATAAAGGTGTTTTTTTTTAGGGTGATAACATTTCCTGAAAGAATCTATTTCTATTTAATTTCTAAATGTGAAAGCACAACACCCTCAAAATGGGACTATGTATACCGATCTTTGTTGTACATGTAGTATTTTTGATTTAAATAAAACAGTCATTTGATATCCAATAACTTGAAAACAGAGTGAGCTATTACGTTGATACCTAGACAAAATATAGAACTGGGTGTGGTGGTTATGTGGTGCCAGGACACAAATGATATATAAAGTGCCTCTAGAAAGACATGATGGTATTTCATGTTCGGAACAATGCTGAAATGTCAAGAATACAGTATTATGGATGTTTACATTTAGGTAATCAGGAAGCAATAACTTGAAGTAGACCAGGACCTAGACCTGGACTTTGTTGTACAGGTCTAGAAATGATCTTTAGAGGTTATCTTTGTTGTTAGTTGAAAGGTATTTGTTGTCATTACAAATCAAAATGAGGACATGACGTTCGTTAATGTCTGCGCAAAGCTAGCTGCTTTCTGTTCAAGTTAACAGACAGTGCAAGTAACAGTGGTAAATGTGTTCTGTGCAATTTCTTTTGTTAGGAAAATTAACCTTGTTTTCCCCTTACATAGAACTTAGATAAAAAAATGAAACGAAATAGAAAATATAAAATTTACAAGGAAATAATGTTTCTTATTATTATTGATTCAGATATATCATGAGTTTTTGCAGTTCATGAATGTTTCTTGTTGTGAAAACGGCAGACACAAACGATTAATCATTTCTTTTTCTATAGTTTCTGTACATCTCGGTTGGCTTTTTGTTTGAAAAATTACGCTTTATCTATTTTGTTGGTGATGATATAATGAAATTGAGTGAAATTCTGGCAAGGCTTACTTGAATAATTCAGTGAATTTGTATACATTAATGAACTTCAGCTACTTGAAACGGTGTCCTGAAAAGTCTCAATTAGTCAATTCCTTTTCCCTGCACAAAATCTGATATACGTTATTTAAACAATGATTTTGTTGAAAAATTAGAGTGAATATTGTAGATATGCATGGAGTTTTCAAATTCAAATATGAAATATTTTATTTGTATTTAGAACATTTCTATACAATGTTAGGAACCTGTACATGGTTTCCATATCAAATAATGATTTGGTTTACTCTATTTCTGTATATTGTCATTGTAAATTGAACAATTGTATAATGTGTGTACTTATGTATTGTATCAGAAGGCCTTGAAATGAATTATCAGAGTTGAATTATGTGTTTTTGTAATTATAAACAAAACAGTAAAGAAAACAAGCTTTGATATTAAAAAAAAGAGGAAATATAATTATTGTTTTTATTTGTAATTTATGGGTGATCATAGAAAGTAGCATAAGGAGAGCAAGATGAAAACAAAGAGAAAGGAAGAAATAAATGGAGAGAAGAGGGAGAGACATAGAAAGAGAGAAGAAATGTGAAGGAGAGGAAAACAGAGAAAGAAGTGTAGAGAAGAGGAAGGAAGAGACAGAAAGAAATGTAGAGGAGAGGAAGGGAGAAGGAAGTGTAGAGAAGAGGGGAAGAGGAAGGAAGAGACAGAAAGAAATGTAGAGGAGAAGGAAGTGTAGAGAAGAGGGAAAGAGGAAGGAAGAGACAGAAAGAAATGTAGAGGAGAGGATGGGAGAAGGAGAAAGAAATGTGGAGGAGAGGAAGGGAGAAGGAAGTGTAGAGAAGAGGGAAAGAGGAAGGAAGAGACAGAAAGAAATGTAGAGGAGAAGGAAGTGTAGAGAAGAGGGAAAGAGGAAGGAAGAGACAGAAAGAAATGTAGAGGAGAGGAAGGGAGAAGGAAGTGTAGAGAAGAGGAAGGAAGAGACAGAAAGAAATGTAGAGGAGAAGGAAGTGTAGAGAAGAGGGAAAGAGGAAGGAAGAGACAGAAAGAAATGTAGAGGAGAGGAAGGGAGAAGGAAGTGTAGAGAAGAGGGGAAGAGGAAGGAAGAGACAGAAAGAAATGTAGAGGAGAAGGAAGTGTAGAGAAGAGGGAAAGAGGAAGGAAGAGACAGAAAGAAATGTAGAGGAGAGGAAGGGAGAAGGAAGTGTAGAGAAGAGGGAAAGAGGAAGGAAGAGACAGAAAGAAATGTAGAGGAGAAGGAAGTGTAGAGAAGAGGGAAAGAGGAAGGAAGAGACAGAAAGAAATGTAGAGGAGAAGGAAGTGTAGAGAAGAGGGAAAGAGGAAGGAAGAGACAGAAAGAAATGTAGAGGAGAAGGAAGTGTAGAGAAGAGGGAAAGAGGAAGGAAGAGACAGAAAGAAATGTAGAGGAGAGGAAGGGAGAAGGAAGTGTAGAGAAGAGGGGAAGAGGAAGGAAGAGACAGAAAGAAATGTAGAGGAGAAGGAAGTGTAGAGAAGAGGGAAAGAGGAAGGAAGAGACAGAAAGAAATGTAGAGGAGAGGAAGGGAGAAGGAGAAAGAAATGTGGAGGAGAGGAAGGGAGAAGGAAGTGTAGAGAAGAGGGAAAGAGGAAGGAAGAGACAGAAAGAAATGTAGAGGAGAAGGAAGTGTAGAGAAGAGGGAAAGAGGAAGGAAGAGACAGAAAGAAATGTAGAGGAGAAGGAAGTGTAGAGAAGAGGGAAAGAGGAAGGAAGAGACAGAAAGAAATGTAGAGGAGAGGAAGGGAGAAGGAAGTGTAGAGAAGAGGGAAAGAGGAAGGAAGAGACAGAAAGAAATGTAGAGGAGAAGGAAGTGTAGAGAAGAGGGAAAGAGGAAGGAAGAGACAGAAAGAAATGTAGAGGAGAGGAAGGGAGAAGGAAGTGTAGAGAAGAGGGAAAGAGGAAGGAAGAGACAGAAAGAAATGTAGAGGAGAAGGAAGTGTAGAGAAGAGGGAAAGAGGAAGGAAGAGACAGAAAGAAATGTAGAGGAGAGGAAGAGAGAAGGAAGTGTAGAGAAGAGGGGAAGAGGAAGGAAGAGACAGAAAGAAATGTAGAGGAGAGGAAGGGAGAAGGAAGTGTAGAGAAGAGGGAGAGAGGAAGGAAGAGACAGAAAAAAATATACAGGAGAGGAAGGAGAAAGAAATGTGTAGGAAAGGAAAACAGAGAAAGAAGTGTAGAGAAGAGGGAAAGAGGAAGGAAGAGACAGAAAGAAATGTAGAGGAGAAGGAAGTGTAGAGAAGTGTAGAGAAGAGGGAAAGAGGAAGGAAGAGACAGAAAGAAATGTAGAGGAGAGGAAGAGAAGAAGGGAGAAGGAGAAAGAAATGTGGAGGAGAGGAAGGGAGAAGGAGAAAGAAATGTGGAGGAGAGGGAAATAGAAAGGGAGAAAATAATGGGGGGGGGGGGAGGGAGAGACAGAGAAAGAGATGTGGAGTAATAACAGAGAACATGAGAGAAAGTGGTATCTGGGAAAGGAAGCCTTGGTGCATATACTGTAGATAGAGAAAGAGAGTGAGAGAGATAGAGTTTGGTTAATACTGAGAGATAGAGATAAGTTCGGCTCCACATTTGCTTTGTTTTGTCCAGGGGGATCTGTATTGAAACTGCATACATAGCCCCCCCCCCCCCCCCTCCCTCCCAATCCATATATAAATTATTCAAATTCAATTTAAATATGTTTGTTTGGGAAGGGGTGGCAAAAGGACAAAAAAATAGTTACACAATGAAAAAAAGATATTTCTCTGATAAGATGGCTTCACATTCAAGAATACTTTATTATACATATTTACAATCTTATTTACAAAATATATACAAGCTCTCTTAATATTGTGACATCTGTTTTACTGATAAAAATAGCACATACATGAAAGGTTATTTGTAGCCTTCTTCCAATATGCCCGGTAAAACTGCCTGGGTTATTTATTATGATGTAAATCATATATGTCAAGAATACAATGTATTTTATTATAGACATATTCAATCTCATTTGACATTAACAAAATATTCAAAAGCTCTCTTCAGATTTGACTCAATCAAAAGTAGCACACATACATGTATAAAAGATTAATTATAGCCTTCTTCCCATTTGCCCTTTCAAACCGCCAGGTGTTTTTTTATGACATTTATAAAGCATGATACGCTTTTCATGGTTGGATTCTATTAAGACAATGTGTTATATCAGTCATATTATAAAAATATAAGATACAGATCGTTTCACAAGGGTATTTAATTACGCAAAAATGTCACTAATAAAATTAAATTTGTGTGTACATCCTCAGATCAATACCACAATGCACTTCGCTAATTGGGAGATAGAGAACTATGCTAATACAATATTTCTTCTTTTTACCACAGATATAACAGCAGTAACCTTTCTAGGTCAATTCTTTTTCCATTGCTGCAGTATACCATCTAATCTTTACGGCAATAAGGTTTGTTACACACAAACTAGAGGTATCAAGGCATCCATTTTTTAAATTCAAATATTTGTTTATGTTTGTCGACAGTCACAACGAAAACAATATTAATTTTACTTGAAATAAAAAGTTATAGCTCAAGGTGTTTATATATATCGTCATATCCATTGCCATCGCTACCTAAATCTGACAGTGATTATCTCAGTCTTGCTACCCTCTAAGTTCTTGTTCATTCTTCGTTCCTCTGCACGAGGTTTCTTGGTCCAGTCAAAGTGTGAATACTCCATGATGGATCGCTGCACCGCCCTCTCTGCTACGGCATCCTCAGGTGTCCCCCGGGGAGGGCTGGAGAAGGGAGAGAGAGAGAGAGAGAGGATGAGAATGGGACAGCAAGATTTTTTTCAATTGGGACATCAATAAGGAATTTGGAGAGAGAGAGCAAGAGCAAAAGGGGGGAGGGGGGAGAAAGATGGAAAATGATAGAGAGAGAGAGTGGGAGGATGAGAATGGGAGAGCAATTTTTTCAATTGGGACATCAAGGAGTTATGGAGAGAGAGAGAAGGGGGGGGGGGGGAGGGGGGAGAGAGAGAGAGCAAGAGCGAAGGAGATAACGGAAGACTATAGACATATTGACTGACAGAAAGGATAAGGATGAAGGGGGGGGGGGGGGATAGTAGAGAGAGAGATAAGGAAAAATGGCACCACACTATTTTTTTTTGGAAGGGAGTCCGTATTGAACGTTTTAGAGTCTGAATACATGAGCCCTAGAAAGCCCTGTGTAACAATTCCAGAAATTTGAGGGTCCAAACGTACATTTTAGGTCCCGGGCCCTGTTTCACAAAACTTGTCATCAGTGACAAATGACAGTTTTTGTTACAAGCTACTGAAATCCTTGCTTCTGATTGGTTATCAGCAGATTTGTCACTGATTTTTGTTATTTGTCAGTGAAAAAAGGCTTGTGAAACACCCCCCTAGACCCTGCTTTGATACTTACCTGATGAAATGGTTAGCCACCTCTCCATCGGACACGGTGCTAGAGGAGAAGGAGTGTCTGGACTCGCTGACCACGCCCTGGTCCTTAGCTCTCTGGGCGGGGCCCTGACACCGGCGTCCAAACGCAATGGTCTCTAAGAGGGACTGGCGGTCTTGCTGATACATCTTGGCCGCTTCATCCCTCTCAGATTTCAATATCTCTAAAGTTGAGAAAACGTGAAGATACAGTCAAACATGCTTTAGTGGCCACCTGTCTACAACAAGCACATTTGTTGTTTCCCTTGAAAATGGTTTCTCATTGAAACATGTATTAAAGGAACCTGTCTACAAAGACCAATTTTTGTGTTTCCCTTGGGCGGTCTCTATAGACAGGTTTGACTGTACATATATATGAATGCCAGAATTGTGAACACGGCAGAAATTAATTGGTATTTCAATAATAAATAGAAATAAAGATTGCTCTTAAGGCCTGTCTGCACTACTTCGGCCAGGACGGATTATACCTCCCTGGAAGGTCACTGACAGGTGGCTATCTCATCAACTCAGCTCCAAATTAACATAAGAAAAAGAGGATCATGGGGGACCAATGGTCACCGATTAGGCATTGTTTGCTATATAGAGGACACAAGTAGTTATAAGTAGTGCTTTAATGCATTACAATCAAAATGGCAAGAGAGAAATGTATGTTATGGTAAGATACAGGGTGAATGTGTAAACAGTATGTAAACTGTCTAAACAAAGACCATATTTTTTGTTTCCCTTGAAAATGGCTTCTCATTGAAACATGAACTAATTCAAAACGACCCTTTTATAATGTGTTTTATTTATACCTCTTTGATGGTATACACTATACAGTTAATATCTTTTTGAAATGTTAACTATTTCAAGTTTATTATCATTGTAATTATTATTTCTATGGAAAAGGGTTTGTATTTTTCAGTGGCTACTGTTTGAGTAGGTTCATTTTAATCTTCACTGCATCATGTTTAAAAGGGAATTCATGGTGGCTTTTTTTTTGGAGGGGGGGGGGGGGGCAATTCAAGGCGGCGCGATAGCTCAGTTGGTAGAGCAGTGGTCTCGTAATCCGGTGACCCGGGTTCGAAACCAAGGCGATGCGCTAGTGCTCTTTGGTAAGGCATTAATCCTCATTACCGTGTATCTCGGAGAGGACTTAAAGCTGTCGGTCCTCTGGTTGCTTTATACTAACAAGCATTTATGCTTTCTTAGCAGTCTGGTAAAATAAGCACCACCATAAAACAAATTAAAAATCACTTACCTTGTCTATCTAGCAGCTCTAATGAAGGTACGTGGTGAATGATGTAATGCCGATACTCAGCTTCCTGTGCCAAAGGATTCTGGGAGAGGTCTGAAAATTGATAGTAAATCCAATATAAAGTTTGATGTAAAGAGCATGTATGAGTAAATGATTCCTATCTATAAGAATGTATAGCCTGTATTTTAACTAAATTCATCAAAGCTATAAAAATCAAATTAAATTACTAGGTCCATATTCTACTAATTTTGTGGAATCTTAAGTCTAAGACTCTAAGACCACGTTCAAAAAAGGAAAACCTAGACCTCAGAGTAACTTCCTTTGTCAAACTCAATTTTGAACAAAAGCTTGTATGTTGGTTATTTTTCCTCAACATAATACAAAGTTTGGCAATAATAAATGGCAAGGGAAAACAATTTCCTTTGAAAAATTCCTGGATTAAAGGACAAATCGAACAAAGCTACACAATCTTCTGAAATAAAACCAAAACTTTATGAGAAATGTGGGGGGGGGGACTCACTGAGTGTGTGTAATGCTTGCATGGCTTTCATTTCATTGACGGTCTCCTCTAGATCGGTCAGCTGATTGTTATGTAACATTAACACTTGAAGACTGGTCAACGGCTGGAGAAGTCCAGCTACACTGACCAATTCATTGTCCTGAAAAATAACAATGTATCGAAATGGTGAGTTATAGAGTATTTGTTTTGAATAACAAAGGAGTAAAACGCAGCTTTGAAAAGAGGACAAAGGGTTCTCAAAAAAATATATTCATTATAATCAGAGATAAAGTAATCTTCATGTCTCTATAAAATCGCCAAAAAAAGGAGAGAAGCTCCTGATTTTAAAAAAGGTGGCCTAATGAAAGTTTTAACACTATAAATCTGCTACCGTAATAACATATTTTTTTTTGTATGTGAATGTTTAAAACACATCCAAATATTCAGCCTATTCAGACTGATTGTTACCTGATGATTATAACTCTGTTATCCTAGATCTCTCTATATTTCTTTATGTATGTAACAGGCAGTTGAAAAAAAAACAACATTCACACACTGATTTAACACTTTAAATCAGCTTATAAGTATTATAAAATATTGTTGTTAATTAAAGTTTTTAAAAATTCAAATATTCAGCTGCAAATTGTTTGCCGTTACCTGTAAATATAACTCTGATATCCTGTAGTTTATCGACAGGCAGTTTATCCGTCTCAGCTTGTTACCGTTTAGCCATATCCTGTTTAGCATACGATACTGTCCGAAGTCACACACGTCTGTAAGACCTTGGTTGCTAAGATACAGCTCTGTTACATCAAGATCTTTCCTGATGCCCTGTTTGGTCATCTGCTCTTCGATGAGCTACAGAGAGAGAGAGGGAGAGATTGAGAGAGAGACAGAGCATAATGTGATAATAGTGATGATGATGATAATAATGTTAGACCTTGGTTAAGATACAGCTCTGTTAATACAGCAAGACCCTTCCTAATGCACTGTTTGGCCATCTGCTCTTCAATGAGCTAAAGAGAGAGACAGAGAGAGACAGAGAAAATGATAATAATAATACTAATACTAATAGTGATGATGATGATGATAATTAAAGATGATGTTGACAAATTAGATGACAATGATATTGATGATGGTGGTGTTGGTTAGATGACAATAGAAATATAGAGGGTAGGATTAATGACAGTGGCGTAAGCAGGATTTTTTCAAGGGGGGGGGGTTTAAATCAGGCCCAAAATTTCACAACGACTCAGCCAGCCGCTGAATAATGCAGGTGTCAATTGTATGACCCACCCTATGGACCCCGGGGAAGGTGCGTCATGGTTGGGTCATTTACCATCAAGGTGTGACTCAGGGTACCGTCATTTTACTCCTATGGTCAGTCACAATATTGACGGTGGGGTGTGTTGATGTCAGTCACTTTACATAGGTGCGTCACTGAATAAAGTACAGTGTATTCACGGCCGCTAGCGAATCAACAACTGGTGCGTCATAATTTTGACCGAGGTACCGTCATTGGTAGCCTGAAGTTCGTCATAGTTTTGCCGCATATATGCGTCATGGTATAGTAAAATCCGACGCACATTAGACAAGTGACGCACCATCCCCGGGGTTCATGGGGTGGGTCATACAATTGACAGGTGCATAAGTAGGGGAGGGGGTAAGTAAAGAGGACACTTTTGTTTCTTTTTTCGGAGTCCCCAAAAAATCGCAAAGACTCAGCCAGCAGGGGGGGGGGGGGGGGGGGGGATGAAAGGGGATGAAAAGGATGATAAAGATAATATTTATAAAAAAAATCGCTGAGTCTTGAAATTTATCTAGACCTAACAAAAAGTTAGATCTAGTAGATCTAGATCTATTCTGATTTTTGTATTAAAATATCCAACAACAATGCCAATGGTGAAAACGATTCCAAATTGAAAATTGAAAAATCTTTCAGACACCCTAATAATGGTAATAATCCATTTTGTTGACAAATGCCAGTTTTATTAAAGAATGACCCATACCAGACGGTCATTTCTGCAGTCTAATCAAGCAAGCCTTACCGGCTCGGCCTCGAACGCGAACGTCTGCATAGCCCGGCCCCGACGCGATCGGGGGCTACACGTAGGCCTACATGGCTAAGCCCAGGCAACGGCACAAGCGCAAGGTATCAAACCTCAGCCTATCTCGGCCAATTTAAATGAATGAATCTATCACTACAATTGTGAATAAACATAAAAGTACGAAGTGGAATAACACAGATACAAACTTCATATCATTTAAATGATTATTGATGCAAAAAATCAAGAAAAAACACTACCTTTTGGGTCTTGGTTGATTCGTCCATTATTGCGGTTCCCATTGCAGCGCTAGCGGCGTGAATGTTTACAAACGTTGATAAGGAGAAAACTAAAGAGAATCACACCAAAAGATAAACTACCTTCCAAAATTCGCGTAGCACGTCATACAGCTGTACGGTGTATAATGGCATGGAGAACCCGCGCTATGCCTGTGCAGTGGGAATCCAGTAAAAATCGTGGTGGGGTGATGGGTGGTTCACAGTCGTTGTTGCATGTTGATGAAAGTTTGTTGATAAAAAGGGCAAAGATATGGTTTAAAAACTGCGTATCTCTCTCTCTCCTTCTCTCTCACTCAATCTTTGCCACGCCGGGAGAATACACCGCACATTACTACTGATCGTTCGTCAGCGCAGCCAACACAACGCATGTGATCTTTGCACACTGTATGTTATACGTATAGCTAGGGTTAGGCCTAGGGTTACAATTAGGGTTACGGGCTGCTAGGGTTAGCTAGGGTTAGCTATCGATACCATATAACATCGTTGTTCAGCCAACGCAAAGATCTCTGATCTACTATAGCACTACGCGCAATGCATATACCTACATACGCATTAGGGTTAGGGTACAATTAGGGTTAGGGTTACCATAGACTAGGGTTACGTGCTATGGTTAGGGTTAGCTATCGATATCACCACCATTGGTCAGCCACGCAACTATCTCTACTACAGCACTACGCAGGCGCGTACGCAGGATTTTTTCAAGGGGGGGGTTTTAACATTTATAAATCGGGCCGAAAATTTCGCAACGACTCAGCCAGCCGCTGAATAAGCGGGGGGGGGGGGGGGGGGGGGGGGTAAGAGGACACTTTTTTTTTTTTTTTTTTTTAAATAATAATTAAAAAAAAAAAAAAAAAAAAAATATCCCAAAGGGGGGGGGGGGGGTTTTAGGGTTTTTTAGGGGGGGGTTTATACACATAAAAATACCAAAGGGGGGGGTTTAACCCCCCAAACACCCCCCCTGCGTACGCGCCTGGCACTACGTACGAGCAATGCATTTACATACTGTATAGCTAGGGTTAGGCCTAGGGTTACAATGAATTAGGGTTAGGGTTACGGGCGCGGGCTAGGGTTAGCTATCGATACCATCACATCGTTGTTCAGCTCATGCTCAGCCAACGCAACGATCTCTATTGTAGCACTACGTACAAGCAATGCATCTACACATACGTATAGCTAGGGTTAGGCCTAGGGTTACAATTAGGGTTAGCTATCGATATCACCACCGTTGGTCAGCCACGCAACTATCTCTACTACAGCATACATTTACATACTGTATAGCTAGGGTTAGGCCTAGGGTTACAATGAATTAGGGTTAGGAAGTTAGGGTTACGGGCGCGGGCTAGGGTTAGCTATCGATACCATCACATCGTTGTTCAGCTCAGCCAACGCAACGATCTCTATTGTAGCACTACGTACAAGCAATGTATCTACCTACATACGTATTAGGGTTAGGGTTAGGGGCTAGGGTTAGTTATCGATACCATCACATCGTTGGTCATGCAGCCAACGCAACGATCTATATTGTAGCACTACGTACAAGCAATGCATCTACCTACATACGTATTAGGGTTAGGGTTACGGGCTACAGTTAGGGTTAGCTATCGATACCATTCAGCCAACGCACAGATCTCTACTCATAGCACTTCGTACGAGCAATGCATCTACACAATACGTATAGCAATTAGGGTTAGGGGTACAATTAGGGTTACGGGCTAGGGTTACGGCCGGGCTACAGTTAGGGTTAGCTATCGATACCATCATATTGATGGCATTGCTAAAGCGCTGTTGGCTAGGGTAAGGGTTTTGTGTTATTTTCTCCATTATTCACAGGTGTTTCAAAACAAAGTATTCAACACAAATTGATAATTACATAGTATAATTGAAGGTACATTGCATACAACTATATTTATTTATTGCCAAAGAAAGCCCTTCGTATATGTACTGCATGCAGGCGCGTACGCGGGGGGGGGGGGGGGGCGTTAACCCCCTTCAGTTTTTGTATGTGCATGTTTTTTGAGAACCCCCCCTTATGAGTTTGTTTGTTTTTTGTAATTGCCCTATTCAAATCTTAGAGGTGCCCCTTCCCCTTTTAATAACTACCCCTTTTTAACTAGGATAAGCGCACCTTATATTTTTACATGTGCCCCCTTTCTTTCTAATAAGTGCCCTTATCCTTATGATAAGTGCCCCAATTTAAGAAAGAGCCCTTCCCTTTCTCATAAATGCCCCTTTTCACCTCTAAAAATAGTCCCTTTTCATTCTCATACTGGTAAATGACCCTATAAATAAAGATACTCGTGTTGATTTGAATAGTGCCCCTTTTCCTCCTGATAAGTGCTTTTTACATCTCTAATAACAGCCCCTCTTATTTTGACACGTGCCCCTTTTCCTTCCTAATAAATGCTCTTTTTCCTTCATATTAGTGCCTCTTCCCTTTTTCATAAAAGCCGCCTATAAATGCCCCTATTAAAATCTGATCGGTGCCCCTTTTCTTTCAACAAATGCGCATTTCCCTTTATTGTTAGTGCCCATTTTTCATTCTCATAAGTGCCTCTTTTCATTCCTGTTGGGTGCCCCATTTTCACCTCTGATAATGACCAAACAGCTAACAGAGAGATCTCTATGAGAAACAGGTATAGCGCCATCTTTAGTCCAATAAATTATACGATGTGAATATTCATAGGTCTATACATTTTGTATGTGAATCGTTGTGTATGCATTGCCACTCTACAGTGCAGACATCACGATTGAAGGTAACGCGCCCGTGTGTATGTACTTCACTTCTTGTGTTTATGCAGTGAGATACGCTTTCTAATGGATTAGGCAGGGGCGGATCTAGCTTTTTGCTGAAAGGGGGGGGGGGGGGGATGACCAATTTGTTTTCTCTCCTAAAATCGCGCCGTTATACTGTTTTACTTTTTTTTTTCACTTGGCTGCCCAAGGGGGGGGGGGGGGGGGGTTAAACTTCGAAAACAACCACCAACCCTCCCCCCCCCCCCAAGATCCGCCCCTGATTAGGCCCCATAATTGAGTTTGTTTTAAATTGAAAGATCGAGTAGTAGGTAGGGGAAAGGGGAAAAGGAAAATGAGAAAGGAGAGAGAAAGAGGGGGAGGGTAGGGAATTAGGAAGAGAGAGAAAAGGAGAAAGAAAGAGAAAGTGATGGGAGATGAGCAGGGAAAGAAGAGGATGCTGATGCATACAAATTAATGTATTAAGTAGCTGTAATCATTAATAGCTTCGTAATAACATAGAGGTTCATCACTGAATAGTCATTCAAGACCAAGCGAGCAAGTACACCGCTGACTGAGCGAAGCATTCACGCGAACGAGCGCCAAGGGGTAATTCAATTAAAAAATACGTCAAAAACCTGTCTAAATTGCCTCCAAATGACTACAAACATGTACCCCTGTGACTTAGTTATCAACAAAATTACCCGAATGTGTATGCTCTGAAAATACAATTATATTGATCGAAAAAAAAAACCGCCATAATTGAAAAACACAGAACAGAGAACTTCAAAAGATCTTTCTGTTACCAAGTATGCGGTATTTGGAATGCATTACCCCCTTCTTTATGTTTAATCAACTCACTGGATTCATTTTTTTTTTAAACTGCAAACTCCTTTCCCTCGCATATTTTAATATTAATGTAACACTTATAGGCCTACATGAATATTATATCCCCCACACTCATTTCAACGTTATATCTTGTTTAATTCGTGTGCTCATTATAACTTCATGTATATTTATATGCTTTGTAACTATGTTTTTGATCATGTTGATACAGGGCCCCTTGGTCGAGCAGTTTTTTATAACTGAAATGCCTAAAATAAACAAATAATAATAATTATAAAAAACATCTTCAGACAACGATCTCCGATATAACTGCGATGTTATTTCTCACCATTTCCCAAATATGTATGGGTCGATGCTTTGTGCATTATGAAGACAAACTGACTCGTTAAACAATTATGGTCCTATACCTTTCGAAAATAAAATATCAACATAATTTATCTTTATTCCCCTCGTATGTTTTTCAGAATTTTGAATGCATTCTACATCGCCAATGCAGGCTAAATCGGATATATAAATCAATATTGTATTCGCACTTAAAGGGCCCATGGCATCGAAATACAAGTGTTTTCCTGTTGGTGTGCAGTCCTGCATACATCTAATATTTTGATATGTTAACTTCTGAATTTGTTTCATAGATTTTTTTTTTTTTTTTAATATTTGTTTTTCAAACTTGCTAAGCTCCACCCCAAAAACCTCCAAAATTCATTCCCCTTGTGACATCATTCTGTCAGTCATCAATGAGCTAACTTGAGAAAGTGGTATGTATCTTTGCCGAAGTCGACCACCTGTTGCAATACGTAATACAATAGCAACATACAAGTTGCTATGTCAGACATGCTGTAGCATCACCAGGAAGACATGCAATTATATAATGAACGTGTGCTAAGCTGGCGGAAATTGCATACCATTGTCTATTCTAGAATATTAGTTTAGTCTGAGATGTCTGACATAGCAACTTAAATGTTGCAATTGTTTGTGGGATTGTAACAGGAGTCAACTTTGTCAAAGTTACTTGCCACTTTCTCAAGTTAGTTCATTGATGACTGACAGATGATGTCACAAGGGGAATGAGATCTGGAGGTTTTTGGGGTGGAGCTTAGCAGGTTTGATTTTTATAATTTTGTTATATATTTTTTTTAATCTATGAAACAAATTCAGAAGTTAACGTATCAAAATATGAGATGTATGCAGGACTGCACACCAACAGGAATACACTTGTATTTCGATGTCATGAGCCCTTTAAAGGCTTAGTCAACTCCAAAAATAATTTGCTTTGAATAGATGCAGAAAAACACGAGAAACAGAGCAACAAAATATTGAGTTAATTTTGTTGTTGAAAAGCCGACCATCGACTTCTAAATGTTTGGGTCGGTCGCAAAGGGAAATACAACATCTTTTTTTGGAGGCCTAATGAGGAAGTTATTATTTTTTTTCAAGTATGAAAAACTATGGAAACTTAGAAAAAAAGTTACACAAATTGCAAATTCAGTTATCAGTTTTGTGACGTCATTGCCTCACTATTTATCAATTGCCTTATATATTTTTATTCCAATAATTTCCTTTTTTATCCTCAAAACCCTTATTTTCCCCCATGCCTTTGCCCAGGTTATATGATTTGTATCACATTGCGTGCATGACATTTCACAAAATCTGTTATAAATTTACTTTGAAGAATTGATACTATTTTCAGAATATTGTTTAGTCATAATCATTGATTTTTTTAATATAAATAGTATATACAAATTCACATTTTTCATGATTTAACTGAAGATAACTATTACTCTGTATTAATGAATCCACACAAAAACATATTACTATGAGTATAACTTGGATGCTGGTGTGAGGAAATGAGATTTTCAGCGGGAAAATATATATTATCATTATAAATAAAACAATTAGAGGAAGAAAAAGAGGGAAAGAAGAAAAAAGTATAATTGTGTGAGGAAGAGAGAGCTTGAGGTAAAACGTTTGGGAGGAAGGCCGAGGGTGAAGGTAAGAGAGGAGGAGGGAAATTCTTTCTTTGGTTTATTATTACCCCCTGAGGGGTGGGCCGATCCCGGAGGTACTGCAATACCGGGCCAACCCGTGACCAGGATGGAGCAAGCCCCTATTCCATGGTCTAGATTCAAAAATCAGTTTAATATACAAGCGACTCGGTGAGTCGCGTTTCAGATATTAAGCTGAAAAGAACAGATACTACACATGATCTTAGCCAAAAGGCCGAGAAGCGATAGCGATAATCAATTTAGCGGCAAACCGGTTAAAAAGGTGTATCTTTTTAGTACCAGTTGAAGAAGAAGAGAAAGAACCGAAATGCTCACCACTTGCGTCCACGTGGCTTAAAAACGAAGAAAAATCCCGGGAAATGGTCAAGACCTATTTGAAAGTAAATTTTGAAAGGAATCTTTCAAGAAACAGTTAAGATTAGATAAATCATAAATTTATTTGTTATTTAGGAATGTGTTTTGATAATTGTAAAAGACAGGAACGTCTATGAAACAGTGTACAACACGTTTTATATGCTGGAGCACGTACGGAAATTGGTCTTTAAAACCAGCCGCTATGATGAAACGTTGTTTTATTATTGGAACTGTTTCATCATTTAATCCTCATTATCCCAACAAATCTCAATAATAAATATACTTGACACCAAACATTTACGTTTTAATCAAACACACGTCCAAATTATCGTTAATGATTTATTTTCACCCACAAATCTTGCATACAGCGTATGCTTTTGAATACAATACAAGCATTATGGTCGAACGCGCGACCGTTACGTACTATGCGTGCGGCAGCATAGATGTACAGCGAGTCGCTCAGGATGCATGACGTATACGATGCGCTATACATATGGTAATATGCTCATGCATATGCATTAGTACGTACAGAATGATGATAACGAAAGAGCTGGATAGTTTAAAGGAAAAACAAAGTATACATACACGAAAGCTAGAGAAAAGGATATAGATTGAAGGAGAAACAAATTAGAATATTGAAGATGAAACAAATTATACATACATGACGAAAGAGAAGGATATAGATTGCAGGAGAAACAAAGACATACATAACGAAAGAGAAGAGTTTGGGGAAGGAATTTTACAAAGAAATACATGACGAAAGAGAAGAGGATATAGATTGAAGGAAAAGCAAAGAAATAGATAAGGAAAAAGAAGAGGATAGATTTAAGGATAAGCACACAATTACTATAACGAAAGAGAAGAGGGTAGATGGAATATGAAAAACAAGAAAATGTATGAAGAAAAAGAATAGGTAGATTGAAGGAGAAACAAAGAAATATATGAAGAAAGAGAAGAGGATAGATTGAAGAAGAAGCAAAGATCGAAGTACATAACGAAAGAGAAGAAGATATATTGAATATGAAAAACAAGGAAATGTAGAAGGAGAAACAAAGAAATATGACGAAAGAGAAAAGAATAGATTGAAGGAGAAGCATTAAAGAACGAAAAACATAACGAAAGAGAAGAAGATATATTGAATATGAAAAACAAGGAAATGTGTGACGAAAAAGAACAGGATAGATAGGCCTACAGCTACAGTCCAAGGGTAATGTTAGACTCTGTCTCCAGTCATTCGCACAGTTTATTTCACTGAACTGGCTGAAGTCAGTTGTGTAAATGAAATATGAGCTCGTTACCCGCGTGCGTTGGTCATGGAGTCTTGACTAGGATATGTTAGGATGTGTATGTTATTCTTACTTTTCAATTTGGTTGCAAGGCTTGCCGTGTAGGCAAGCCGGAGAAAAATCTTTATAGACTCATCAATGTGTTCCTCTGCACGGAAATCTTTAGTAAAAGGCGAAAGATTTATGCGTATTGCAGAAAAACCAGAGTACAGACTTAGTGTTTCTTGAAATTCCTATATATACAATAAACAATATTCAATGCGGTTACACTTTATATATAAGCAAAGCCAAAGTGATTAATAATATTATAACGATGTACAAATATAATGATGTAATTAATATATTAATTTGTAATTGTTTGTGCTTTTTTTTCTTTTTGAATTTCTCTATCTTAAAACTATGCTAGTAAATAGAAAAATAGTCTATAGTCTATAATTTTAATAAACTTTACCAACAACGACATTGATCGATTACAACTGCCTAAATCGATTAACGAATATTTCAGAGTTCTTCTTCTTTTTCTACTTCTTCGTCTTCTCCTTCTTCTCCCTTTTTTAAGAATACAAATACTGTATCATAGTGACACTGACTTTCAATAAATCTTAGTCCACATTGTATGAAATTTCATCAATTCATTTCAATGTAATGTAATGTGCTGCTGCATGGCTGTTCGCAAAGCTATTATGCTTTGTCTAAAAACACGCCAGTGGGCCATTTAGTAGTGGCGGATTTACCATTCTCTGGCAGGAGGGGTCACTTGTTAGTCCTTTATTTCTGGACAAGAAAAGAAAACGCTTATCAGCCCATGCTCCTCATCCCCCCCTTTTTTTTTTAGGGGGGGGGGGGCGCCCCGCTGAATAGTCCACTGGTCTACGACCTGTGCCCTGTCGCATGAAACTTGTTATAAACAATAAGATATGGGCCCCGGTCTTATGGCCGAGTGAGTGTTGACCATATGAGAATAGACCAATTGGTTAGTATACAAATGATGCACTGTTGCGAGTGCGTAAGGGCAGGGCCAGTGGCCGAAGTTTTAATCAGTGCCCATAATGTAGCAGACGCCAAATGAATGTCAGACGCCAAATGCCGCCATCACCTTTAGAGGGCGACATTCCAATTCCACTTAAGAGCACGGTCTAGGACGGAGCTAGCTTTCTTCTTCGCAACTTAACTACACACACTACATGTACTTGATTCAAGGCCTGGGAGCCCCTCAAAGGGTGATTTACCCTCAAGGACTCTAGGTAGTAGGGATCGGAGTGATTATTCAGGAATGTGTACGAAGTAGGCACTACTGCCTACTTTATTGGCGTCACGGACAACTAGGACCTCGGGATGCACTTAGTTCTGGGGATAATTTTGTCTCTTGTTCTGTTTAAAATTCGATAATTTATTGTGCTATTTTTCTGAGTTGCAGTGAGGTGATTGTGGTTTTGCGTGTTCGGGCCTTGTGTGTAGCTCACCTGCCTGCTACTGCTAGCAGGGGGCTGGTTGCTAAGGTAAGGAATAAAATAAAAATCAAGCCAGCCATGCGGGGAGTGAGAGTGTGTGGTTATTGTGACAAAGAGTGAGTGTCGGACACAATTTTCGGGTGTATGCCAACACCCAAAAATGGTGAAAAATGGGCTTTACTTCGAGAAAAATAACCCCAAAATGACCAATTCAAAAGGGTAGGGCTTTCCAGGAGGCTTCAGCGGCACGTACACCCCCGTCCAACGTCCAAACCAAATCTAAGTACCCCCCCCCCCCCCCCGGGATAGATAATTTATGTAGAAAATATCTATCAAGGGGGAAAGGGCGAGTGTGATTGGCTGTGTGTTTGTGTGAATGAAAGATTGTGAGATGGACTGATAGATAGGTAGTGAGATTGATTGATTGGCTGTGAGTCTGTTTTTGTGAATGAATGAATGATTGATTGATTGATAGATTTTTTAAAAATATTATAAAACAGCAAGAACCCTGACCCAAGACAGTCTAGAAATCTTTCTCTTTCTTTTCTCTCACACAATCTTGGTCTCTCTCTCCCTCTTGCAATCTTTCTATTTCTCTCTCTCTCTCTCTCTCACACAATCTTTGTCTCTCTCTCCCTCTTGCAATCTTTCTATTTCTCTCTCTCTCTCTCTTGCAATCTTTCTATTTCATTCTCTCTATGTCCCTTTCTCAGTATAACAGTAAACAAATTGAATTCTGCATTCGTTTTTTAAGACCTTAATTAATTGGTTCCGTTTGGTTTTCCCTCTGCATCAGACAAGGGCTGGGGACCTTCAAATCAAGGACAATCATATTTTATAGATTTCATTTGTGCGAGTTAAGAATATCATTAATTGTTGGGTTATCCAATTGCTGGCACAATATGAAATAAAACTTGATTTTGGCTGCATTAAAAACCAAACTAGTTGACATTATCAGACTGTTATAAATCAGACTAGTTTTAAAACATATTAATAATACTGGGCAGATGCTCAAAAATTGGAGCTCCACAGAAAGAGTATGTGAACGCATGAAATATTCAGTCACCAACAGTCATTCTCAAAATCTGCTGTCCTTATGACGTGCCTCATTATGGGGAAGGAGGGGGTATTCAGTCTTTCTACTTCTTCTCCTTCTCTTCCTTCTCCTTTTGCTTCTCTCTCCGTCTTGTAGCCATCATCATCTGCCATTCTTCTAGCGGCTGTTGCTGGGTTCTGGCGCAGTACCAGCTGCCGTAGTACTGGTTGTGATGGTCGCTGTCACGTACTTGGTGGCACTGGCTGCACTGAGATGGCGCTGAATGTGGCTTGTAGGCTTTCTTGGAGTCCTTGCCTTCCATATCCTCCTTTAATCTCCTCTTACGATAATGCAAGGAACTCCGTGAAATGGGTGGAGCGGGCGGAGCGGGTGGCAACACTACCCTGGGGTGCTGGTGAAGGTCTGGAAGAATGAACCTGATGGGGGGCACGGGCTGAGATGACGAGGGTCCTGGTTGAGTGGAAGAGAGCACGATGAAAGTTGGCTGTGCGGGGGCTCGTTTCATCGACGCCTGCCCCACCGTGTTGGGCACTTCTCGGATGGGATGCTGGTCCAAGATGGGTGGCTGGGGCATGACGCGCGGCTTCTCCTTCGGGGCTGGAAGGGGCTTGCTGGTCGCTAGTTTTGGCCGCGGAACAGACACCCCCATCTCCAGTGTTGTGCGCTCTTCCATTGTGGACCTCTTGTTGTGCCTGAAAAGAAAACAGCAATGGTATAATGAATTCAGAGTTGAAAATAATTCAAGAATTACAAATTTATTTTACTTTTATTTGTAATCTATTCCAATGGTAAATGATGAATTGAATAGTAACCTTTTAATTTAGTTGAATCTCCCAATTAGATATTTGGACTTTCCATGCCATTCTCAGTTCTCAAATTCCCCTTTAACGATCAACACTTCACATTGTTACACAAAGACAAATTACCATTCAATGAGGGTCCGTTGGTTGATCTCAGTCAGATGCAGACGTGTGTTGGTCGTCACGTGGGCGTTGTTAGTGACACGGGATACCGTTGCCGGTGCTGATGAGGATTTCATCCATCTCGGTGCTGGTGCTAGAAAGAAAAGTAAAGGAAATAAACCCTTTAATAATTGAGATGATTTTTTTTTCTCGGATTGAAATAAATAAATGAATAAATAAATATGATAATGGTAATTGCCGCATATGAAAAATTAAGATTGAAAGAGAATTAAAATAATTTTGTTCTTTCTTTGACATTATACCAAAATAGACATGGAAGGAAATGTTTACCCTTGTCAGGTGTGACTGGCTTTGTCCTGAACGTTCCAAGGGACTGACGAGATGGAGCAGGAAGCTCTGGGAGTGGCTGTGTTGGGTCCTCTACTTCCTCTCCTACTCGAGATCCCCAGTCCTTGGCGTCGTCGTCTCCCTCTACCTCGTCGGGATGCATTGGTGGTAGAAGCACCTCGCTGGTCTGGTGGAAGAGGTAGTCTAGTCCGATCAGCTCCCCTGGATGATCAAAATATGCAAATGAAGAGCAAACCCAGATTAATGGCAAATCAGTGGTAGTAAGATGGTTAATGTAAATTGCTTTTGTCTAAGAACTTTATCACAAAGTGAAATATTATTAATTCATGAATTTCATGTTTCTAGGACAATGCATATGATATCTCATTATCTTGTATCACAAATTAAAACACTTGTAATTACCGGTGTACTTCTGGGGTGCGACGAGATTTGGGTTGATTTTGGTCCCAAACAGCCGCTCAGTCCTTCGGTTGATATCGTGCTCGTGGAACGTTGCATACGATGTGTGTGTCGGTCGTCCTGTGGTGATGGAGTCAGCTGCACGGTCGCAGTTCCATCGATGCACACCTTCCATCAGGTAGGCTTGGAAGTGGACGTTGTTGGCTGATGTGCCTGGGAGGAGGAAGAAATGAAAGATAACCAATTTGTAATCTTTCAAGAATTACCCAAAATTTCGCAAACAATTTGTATTTATATATACCGTATTTGCCGGCGTAAAGGCCGCAGTATTTTTGGAAGAGAAAATATCAAAAAGTCGGGGTGCGGCCTTTACGACGAAAGAGTAAAAAAAAAAAAAATCAAGTCAAAACCAGCACGAATTTGCACGTATGGGACTACCTACGGTACAATAACTATACCACTATGGTACAGGACATTTCAACACATCTTACTGACAATTTTATCTTGCATTGTTGACATGAATACGAAAATAAATTGCTAAACCAACATTTGCCGGCGCTAATTCAGTAAGGTATCCAAAATATAGCCTACTAAAACAGACTAAATTTCGGTAAATAAATAATCAAATGGGCGCTAATTCAGTAAGGTATCATGCAAAAGTAAAGGAAGGGACCATTTAACGAAGCTGCCGCGAAGCATCCATCCGAAGTAGCCATTTTGTTTTTCCATTTCATGCAGTTTCGCATTACACCGTACATTGTGGTAGGGGTGTATCGGACACCAAATCTGCCCGCGATCACTTTTTGAGCTAAACTTCCGGTAAATTATAACAATATTGATGAATTTAGTATCTGTTTGTAAAAAAAAATAGTGTTTTACGAGAAAATTACGGTTATTTTGTTTTGTCCGTTTTTTTTTTTTCCTCTTTGAAATGTCAAAGATGGGGTGCAGCCTATGCGGCGGTGCGGCCTTATCGCCGGCAAATACGGTAACCTTCTGTCAAAATGTACTATTTACTTGTGATATTAATGGAGATAAGCAGGTATGATACATTACAGATCTGAAGCATGCACCACAATATCTTACCAGGAATGAACCTGTTCATGTGCAGATGGAAGGACTCCAGAGAAGTCAACCCTCGTCCGCATCTGTAGACTGGCAGCGTCAGACCGCCCTTCACCACCTCTCCTGTCATGGTGTACAGTTGAACTCCAGGGGGGTCTTGGAGGCAGGCGACGTGCTTCTTCTGCGAGTCCCAGATGTTCCACATCTTGTCAGAGTCGAAGAGTGGAATGCCCATCGTGTCTCTACCCTCGGGCCCATCCAAGCTGGCCAGCAGGTCTCCAATTAGTTGAGTCGTCTCCTCCGTACCTCTGGTTGTTCTCCTACAGTGTCGGGCCATCTCCTTTCTTCCGATGCGCTTGTAGATGTCGTCGTCGGTTGGGCAGATGATGTTCTTCTCGGCTAGCTTGGCCTTCTTCGCTCGCATCAGCAGGTCTAGATCCTTGGTGCTCCACACGAAGATGCTGGCTGAGAGACGTCTCATCAGGAACGGGTAGAGTTGGTGGAGGTCCGTGGTGCATCCCCTCGCAAGCCTCCTCATGAAGTGCCAGATGTCGAGCCGCACGTGCATCTCTGGCCACTTGTCGAAGATCGGGGAGGATCCACCGCAGCAGCTTCTGTCTACGTACAGAAGCTCTGGTGCCGGCTCACCTGCCGTCTCGTATCTCTGTTGGATGCCCTTCGTCAACTTGTCTAGGCCCATCCCCTCTGCAGCAGTCATCACCGACATGAGCACTTGACCGAGCTCGTTCCCGACATTTGTGGCCCACAATGCGGTTCCAGAAGACTGGCCGGCAAGTTTCTTGGTGATCTGTAAATTGAAAAGGAGATGTGAATTACAGAATTTACATGAACAGAAAGAAAGAAATACTTGCTATCGATTTCATGTGGATTCAATACTTACAAAAATTATTAATAATCGTTTCTTTTAAGAATCTTAAAGCATTATTTTCTTCAATTCACACATGAATCCATAATTATTACCAGAAGACATTAAACTGAAATATACATAAACCATTAAACCCCAAATCCCACCTTCTTCGTTGATTCCATCTTCAAAATCCTTCCATATGTAGATGTGATGCCTGCCTTCACTTCATCAATGCGCTCCAGAACATCGTTGCAGTAGACGCTCAGGAGCCACTGGTACGTGGGAAGAGAATGCATTGCGGGTGGTGCTTCACACTTGGGACGTTCGATGAGACCCCTCTCGCTGGCAGCGATGAACTCCTCCACGGCTAACTCGTAGATGGCAACCTTCCTCAGCCAGGCAGTGGTGTGTACCTCTTTCACCTTGCGCATCATCTGGAAGGGTCCGTTCCCAAGGGTTCTGTCTCGCAGCATCGCGACGATCTTCGTGTCACAAGCATACCTGCAAGAAATGGGGGGGGGGGGAAGCACGTTATTCGAAAGTATAACCTTATAGAACATTCCAAAGATTATTACTTACACACCCTAAGTTCGGTTTAAGGATAGAATAGAAAGTTCAGAAAATAAATCACAGTATCACAGAGTCAAAACACGCTCAGGAAACAATGAAGATATATTTTTTAACTACCCTACAAAATCTCTGGATTGGAAAGAATACCAATACCATTTAAGAGTGGAATCTTCCATAGTTACAAAGATTAAAAACAAATATTGAACATGCTGAGGGAGGGAAAAGAGAACTGTATTAATAAACCAACCTGTATGTGAGCACGATCGGAAACTGAAGACGGTGACCTGTGTCGAGCTGTTCCAAGATGGCTTTACTCCAACCTATGACCTTGCGGTGGCATCTGCGGCACTCTAGATACTCCGATGCCAGGTTGTAGAAGCCATCCACGTCCAGAACTTGCCGCACCACGGGGTAGGCTCCAGCCGATGTGAGTTCTTGTTGGTTGCACTCGGGATGTGGACACACCAGCCGCAATCCCCATAGCTTGCGTGGCATCCACATTAGCAACCGACTGGCAAAGTATCGTGCTGGCTTTGGGGGCTGGCCTTGAGCGAAGTTGGGCTGGGGAGGGTAGTTCCAAAGCTGCTTGACACTGGACATATCCATTTCGGCCTTCCCCTTGGCCGTCTCCTTGAAGAACATGCGAGATATCCATCGGTGGTCGGCTTTAGGGAGGCTCTTCTTCCATCCATCAGTCAGAAGATAACCTGTATATTATATTAAAATAGTCAGAAATGAAAAAATGGAAGCATAAATGATACTAGAGCGAAGATTTTTTAGCAACAAGTGAAAAGTGAAGAGTCATGAATTCATATTTTAATCTCAGAAATGATAAAAAAGTAGTGAGGTAAATCAAATAAAAACATTACATATTTGTTTTGATGATAGATATAAAAGGAAGGACTGATGTCAAATATGAATGCCCTTTCACACCTTAGCATGAGTGCACTAGCATGAGTGCACTCAGAAAAGGAGAGAATGATATATAGTCGGCCTTATGCCAAAAGGGCCTAACTCGATTTGGGGGGTTATTGAGTTATTAACATCACCTGGTAGATGTCATCATTCTCTTTAAAATGATGTGCTTCACTTGTTGAAATTCGATTTATTTATGAAGATAATTATGAATTTCAAAAGGGCCTTAACGCGTATCTCATCTTTTTCCTTACGCCAAAAGGGCCTTAACCTACACGACAAATCTTTTATCAATGACAGATTATTTTGTAATTTCCATTTACTTCAATAAATATCAGTAGAAACACCATTAAAAACATGATTAGTCTAGAATAGACAATGTACTTAAAATAATCACTGAAAGTAAATGTCATGAATTTAGATCATGAAATCTGAGTGAGATTTAAATTAGGTGTGGATGCATGAAATGCGACCGACTCGTTGAAATACGCAGATGTCAACGTATGGGACTGTGATGAAAAATAAACAACGAAAAAGGTGTTCTAAATGTACAATCTCTAAAAAAAAAACTTTACCGAAAGCTGCATTATATCAATAAAAATATTCAGATATCAAAAATACCTTTTCAAACATTTTAATTAACCAGTTTTATCACTTTTCGTGATCCAATAGCCGTAGGAGGGCCTTTCTGGCAAACCAAAGGTGTTGCGAAACAAGAAAATTTGCTTATGCCAGAAGGGCGCTAACTATGCGCGCCCTTTTGGCACAACGACGCGTAGGTTACGCCCCTTTTTGGCACAATGCCGAGTAGGTTACGGCCCTTCTGGCATAAATACGCTGCATTCAAGCCTAATGCCAAAAAGGCCCTAACATTTTTTTTGCACATAGCATGTACAATTCTGAATATTTTATAACACATTTAACACATTTCATGTAAAACTTAATAACTTAACATACCCGGTATTTATCGAAATTGGCTTCAAAAACAAAAAAACGACCACAAACTTTTGATTTTTAGAGAGGCCAAAACCTTTAAACGCGATTATCTCGAAATGGCCAAAAGCAGTTAAGGCCCTTTTGGCATAAGGCCGACGATATGTGATGAGAAAATATTGAAATTAATAATAGCAAGATTCATCTAATTTTCAAAATTCACAACATAATTTCCCTCAAATCGTAGCTTTTTTTAAAAATCATACCTGCATTGTCACCTTTACCTTGAAGGGTTGGGGTTGCTGGAGGTACAGGTGCTTGAGTTGCTGGAGGTACAGGTGCTCGAGTTGCTGGAGGTACAGGTGCTTGAGTTGCTGGAGGTACAGGTGCTTGAGTTGCTGGAGGTACAGGTGCTTGAGTTGCTGGAGGTACAGGTGCTTGAGTTGCTGGAGGTACAGGTGCTCGAGTTGCTGGAGGTACAGGAGCTTGAGTTGGTGGAGGTACAGGTCCTTGAGTTACTGGAGGTACAGGTGCTTCAGTTGCTGGAGGTACAGGTGCTTGAGTTGCTGGAGGTACAGGTGCTCGAGTTGCTGGAGGTACAGGTGCTTGAGTTGCTGGAGGTACAGGCGCTTGAGTTGTAGTTTCTGTAATGACACATTTCAACATAGCAGATACAGAATAAAGCATATCCACATACATTATGTATTTAAATATTCAAGGTGTCTTCCTGTAACAGAAGAAATATATTTCCCAAACAAAAAATACAAAAAACTGAAATCAATATGAATTGAAATTCATTTCAACTGTCGTAATATTTATTTTTTTTCAGATGAAAAATACAAATATTCTGAGCATTACAGTTTTACAAATATTCAAAGGGTGAAAAGACAAATGGGGTTATGTACTAATTTATAAATGGTAAATTGGGATGAAATAACAGCTATGTGGTAGCAGAATTGTAATGATATGGATATTCTCGTGTTTACGTTTTCCTGAAAGGTTCATTGACGTACATGTACAAGGCAAATTCCTGGTAGATTTCGCTAGAACTATTTTTACAAACATACATGGTGAATTCCTTGTATGCTATTTTTAACACCTGTTCTGAGACATTGCGCTCTTAATTTTGGCTCTACTTTTTCGGCTTGGCCGATTGGATTAGGTGTCGCTGGGCGTGTCGCCACAGTTGACTTAAATGTAATTAGGCAAATTTGGGAAATAGATTTGTATTACTTGTTGTTTAGTATTACTTACTTATTATTTCTTGTTGCCGGGTCTGTTCACACTATCGAAATAGTATGAGAGGGGAAGTGAGGATTACAGGTGTGTAATAGCCAGAAGCATGTGGGCTCGCTAGTGTGGACGGACATAGCAACATTTATCCCTTTTTATATTCATTGAATTAATTTCCAGGGTTGTTGGGTCTCCGGGTGATTTGCATCTCTTGTTTGAAAGATTAGAATGTAAGAGACACAGGTGGGTGCGTGAAAGAAGTATGTGAGGAATAGAGATGCGGATCATCCGGAGCGCCTTATATCCGGGGGGGTAAATTCGCCAAGAAATATAGGACCTTTTAATACGGAAACTAATTATGGGTGGATTGATATTACGCAAAGCGTCTGTGTGACACGCCTCAATTTTTGGGAGGACGAGGCGTGTCAGTTCGGGGGGATAAAAACCAAGTTGCGTGTCTGGAGCGGGACCTCTTTTCCGTTACGATACCGACATGACTTGCTAATTTGCTTTTATTGGGTTGCCCAGCCCCAAAAGATGAACTTTGTGATTTATTAATTCTACGTTTATTTTAATAAATCTTCAACTCCAATCAAGAATTTGTTTTAATGACTTTGATTTATCTTCGTTTTCTACACTTCAAGAACCTAAGTGATACTTTAACATTTTCTGAGTCGGTACTAGGCGGGGCGGCTTTGGCCACCGGGCCGTCTCGCCGTGGATCGCTTCAGAATTAAAAGAAAGAAGGACTAAAAAAGACATAGGTGTGTGCAAGAACACTTTAACTTACGAGATTCCAAATCTTCCATTGTTGCAAGCTTACGAAGTGTAGCTGTCAGTATAAGAAAAGAAAATAAAAATGGAAAATACAGACAATTAGAAATAACATAAAATACACTTCCATTCATAAAATTGCTCAGAACTATAGACTGGAATTTATTTTTCCTATCTGAGTGTTCAATCTCCCTACAACTAGTAAGGTCAACTAAATAATTGTTGTCGTCCATGTGAAATATTATACAAATATTCTTTCATCTAAATTGGATATGAAACTGGTTAAATTATACATTTAAACCCCCCCCCCCCCCCAAAAAAAAAAAAAAAAAAAAATTCTTTACAAATATTATTAGGATCTAGACTCTATTGGAAATTCATTTTCACCTTGAAGTTCCTAATTGAACCTATTTAAAATAATGTATGTTCAACAATATAGGTAACCATTACATGTGGCAAGCAAGGGCATCAACCCAATCCCCCAAAATAAGTGCTCCTAATACCACCCCCCCCCCCCCCCCCCAATGCTCAAGCTCGGATTGACGCACTTGGTGGCAAGTATCAGCTTGCCTGGTAACTCAATCAATCAATTATGACTAGACCAGTCAAACGTCTCAACACTGATTACTGTACAGTTACTTAATAATAATAGACCCTACTTTATACATACAAAACCTTTAAAAAGGCTTTAAATTACACACTAAGTCTGAATTGATGTGGTAGAATAATGTAAGCCAATAATCTCACAATAACGTGCTTGTGATAATTGTTTCTTCTTAGGACCATTGTGACTTAGGTTAAGCTTCTAGTAAAAGAGTTTGAACAATGAGTCAGGCCGCAGGCACAGCAGGCGCCGAGCCCACTGGCGCCCAACCGTATCACCAGTAGTCTCGCCCGGTTGACTTGACCGACATCGGTCCCATCGGTCATTGTCATACTCATAACTCCAAAAAAATCGAGAAAGGCACGCTTTCACAATAATTTTACTCGTTCAAAGACAAGCTTTCAGAACAAGGATATGGCCGGGATGGATTAATGCATAAAATCATGATAAATCTCAAATGTTTTGCGTTCTTTTAAAATCACTTTCAATACGACATCCCAGAAGAAAAAAGTTATCTGAACCCACATGAGATGAGATGCAACATCCATTTCAACATTAGTATTCATTAAAAACTCTTTTAAAACCTCCCACTCATAAACATGATTAACACAGTCTATACAAAATAAAATGATCTCAAGTTCCGTGTAATTTCTTACCGAAAAGGATGACGATGATTGCTAGAATGTACTTTTTAGGACAGAGAAATTGTTCGTCGTGAGAACAATAATGTACTCGCAATTCGCGCAAGAACAATAACACACGATGAATGGTACTGTCGGCCTGCTGCCGGCGCGGCCGGGCTAATTATGGAAATGCAGCCTTTGATTTTGGAACAAAGGAGTCCGCTGATTGGCTGAACCAATTGGACTATTTGCAAATGACCATAAAGACCATACCGGGGCCCATATCATGTTATTTATAACAAGTTTCATGCAACTGGGAACAGACAGGGGCGTCGCCATAGGGGGGGGGGGGGGGGGGGGGGGGGGGGGTGGGGGTGCGACACCCCTCCACCTTTCAGGATATTGTCGGTAAAATTGCACTGCCGTCGGGAAAAAGAGAAAAAGGGGGAGGGAAAAAAAAAGAGAGGGAAAAAAAGAGAGGGAAAAAAAGAGAGGGAAAAAAGAGAACAAAAAAAAAAAAGGGAAGAAAGAGAGGGAAAGGGAAAGAAAAGAAAAAAAGAAAAGGAAAAGAAAAGAAAGAAAGGAAAAAAAGGAAAGAAAGGAAAAGAAAGGAAAGAAGAGAGAAGAAAGAAAGATAAAAAAGAAAAAGAGGGAGGAGAGGAAAGAAAGAAAAAGAAAGAAAAGAGAGAAAAGGAAAAAGAGTGAAAGGGAAACAAAAGAAACGGGGGTGAAAGAGAGGAGAGAGAGGGGAGGTAAGAGTCTGAGAGAGGAGGAGTGGGAGTAAAAGAGAGAAGGGGGTTGTTGGGTGGAGTCGTCTCGTCGAGGGAGCAAGAAAGACACGGGTAAATATGTTGCTGTGTCGGGTCAGCTGTGTCGGTATTCTTGCACGATCCTCGTGTACTACAGTGTGAGTCAAAAAAAACTTTACACCTAGGAAATTACTAATAATTTAAAAAATAATTTATGAACAGTGAAGTATTATACATCATATGAAAGAGTGTTTTATCCTGAATCATTTGGTACCATTTTTGGGTGGAATGTGTTCACGCTTAGATGAACAGGAGGTATTGTTTGCGAGAGTGCAAAAATCGAATTGCGCCAAAGTCTTAAAGTGAGAGAATGAATTGAATGTATGAAATGAGATGCATTGCAGATGCTTTTTTTTCAGTAGCAAAGTCACACACACACACGCACACGCACATATGAAACACACACACACGCACACGCACATATGAAACACACACACTAACACATTCACCCACACACACGCGCGCACACACAACCATATGATAATGGTGTTCATTTGGAGTAAAATACTTTATTTTTTACTGGATCTTCAAATTGTTAACGATCATCATAATTATGATGATAATGTTAATTCAAATGCTTATCATCATGGATCCTTTGAAGCTTCATTTGTGACCAGCAAGTAACTGTCCGTTCATCTACTCCACGACATGACCTCCGTCCCTTTCGATGCACTTTCTAGCGCGATGGAGCATCTCCTGAAACACTCGACGAAACATGCGCCTGTCTCTCCCAAGTGCTTCGCTCTCAATCCTGATCCTCTCTCGTAGGTCGTTGAGGTTCGCAGGTGGGCTCTGGTACACCCGAGACCTGAGGTAACCCCAGACGAAAAAATCAAGCGGTGTTAGGTCCGGGGATCGACGTGGCCACTCCACAGGTTCGTTCAGAGCGATGATCCTGTTCCCGAAGAGTTCTCTCAACCTGGTCATCACAATCCTTGTCCTGTGAGCAGGGGCACCATCTTGTGCCCACCAAATGTGCCTGAAAGGACCGTTTCTCTGACGCCTAAATCGTGCCATCTGATTCAGAGCCGGGACAACCTGATCATCTATCATTCTTAGATAGCGCTCCCCATTCACTGTCTGTTCAAAGAAGAAGGGTCCAAGAAGACTTCCATTTCCAAGAAGGCCGATCCAAACTGTCACATCTAAATTTGCTATGCGAGTGTGTGTGTGTGTGTATGTGCGAGTGTGGTGCGTGTGTTTGTGTGACTTATTGAGTGTGACTCTGTGTGTGTTTTGATATGTGTGACATGATTAATTTTGGTAGGGATGTTATTTGGATCTGCAAAGACCGAATTAATACCGAAATCCCAATTGTTTTATTCAAACATCACATAAGCATTATTTGGCGCAAGTCGATTTTTGCACTCTCGCAAACAATGCCTCCTATTTATCCAAGCGTGAACAAATACCACCCAAAATGGTACCAAACGATTTGGGATGAAACACTCTTTCATATGGTGTATAATAATTTACTTTTCATAAATGATTCTTAAAATTATTAGCATTTTTCTAGGTGTAAAGTTTTTTTTGACTCACACTGTATATCAACGCAGAAGTTTAAAGTCGGTGAGATGTATATTGTCGGTCGGCCGACAAGTTTTTTCCCTACGAACTGTGACTTCTTATCCGCGGTGACGACTTCGAGAGTGACTACAACTACAATCCTTGTATTTTCTCGGAAGTTTCACTTTCCCATAATATCAGCTAAAGAAATCAGAGGTTTAAAATTTTCGGGGAAACTAAATTCAAACAAGGTTTAAGAGTCAACAACGGTACGACGAAAAGTCTTCCTTTCTTTATATTGTGATGAAACGCAAAAAAATCCGCGCTTCGCGAGGAGGGGAAAAACTTCATTTAGACGAGTCGAGAACGGTACAACGAATCGTCTTCTTTCTCTAATAATTTAAGGAAACGTCAAAGCTTCCGCGCTTCGCGCGAGAGGGGGACACTGAATTCATACAAAATTAATAGGGCTTATTTAGAGTAAAAAACTGTACAACGAATCGTGTTCTTTCTCTAATGATATGAGGAATTGTCAAAGCTTTCGCGCTTTGCGCGAGTTGGGGGAAACTGAATTCAGATGAATAGGGCTTAATAAGAGTCGAAAACGGTACGATGAGTCGTCTTCCTTTCTCTATATTGTCATGAAACGCCAACGAGTCGAGAACGGTACAACGAATCGTCTTCTTTCTCTAATAAATAAGGAAACGTCAAAGCTTCCGCGCTTTGCGCGAGAGGGGGACACTGAATTCATACAAAATTAATAGGGCTTATTTAGAGTCAAAAACTTAACAACGAATCGTGTTCTTTCTCTAATGATATGAGGAAATGTCAAAGTTTTCGCGCTTTGCGCGAGAGGGGGAAACTGAATTCAGATGAATAGGGCTTAATAGGAGTCGAAAACGTACTATGAGTTGCTTCCTTTCTCTATATTGTCATGAAACGCCAAAAATTCCGCGCTTCGCGCGGAAGGGGAAAACTGGAGGCCCATCACCCGCACTTCCTAATGAGCGCGCTGTTAAAGTTGTTACTCTAAGCAAATAAATGTCCCTTAATTTGTTACCTACGGCAAGTATATGTTATTTTTAAGTTTTTCAATTACTTAGTATATCACAAAAAAAATTCTGTCTACTCGAAATCCTCAATTGAAATGTTGAAAATATCCGCCTCTCTTTGCATAGAAAATCAGTCACGGCGCTGGTCTACTATTTATGACCTCACGTCCGGGAGAGAGTATATTCACGTACCCGGATGTTCCATAGCAAACATGTGCAGAGTGATACGATTTTCTGCATATTTCTTTTTCAAAGGCTGAAAAGTGTAATAAATCATAATTCTATGTACAATTGTTTACCTTTCCCTAGTACTTCATAGTATTAATATCAATTCCCCTTTTAAAAATTATGACATATACATGCCAACGATGTGCTATTAGTCGATATTTTCACCATATCATTTTTGTTTTGGTGTTGAAATCGGCCCAGGCACGGAGTGAACAGTAGCTGTCTACCCATGCAAAGTTCATTACCATACACTACAGCGATCTCCCGATGGTTTCTTCTTCCTGTTTCCCATGTCTTTCGCCTTCCTTGGCCCTGAAGATCCTTCATCTACCAATTCTGACACTGGTAGTCAGGAGCAAGTCTTTGTTAGTTGTTTTTCTTAGCTGGCAACGTCGCTTTCATTATCTTGCAATTGCCGATAAACATATAACTAGCGCACGTACGTTCCATCACAAGCAAGCAGCGCCTAGAGCAGCGGCTTGGTCTTACCTCCCGATTCTGCTCGCTTCACGAACGTTCATGCAAGAGCCGCATCACTCGCCAAAATATTATAGAGGAAGCGCGCTTGCATGATCTCGTTCAAGTTTGATATTGTACCACATAAAATGTTTAACTGGTACTGTATCCTTTTTTTTTGAGGCAGTCACAGGGGCGTACGCAGGGGGGGGGGGGGGGGGGGGGGGGGTTGGGGGTTCAACCCCCCCCCTTTGGTATTTTTATGTGTGTAAACCCCCCTAAAAAAAACCAAACCCCCCCCCCCCCCCTTTGGGTTTTTTTTTTTTTTTTTTTTTTAAATTATTAAAAAAAAAAAAAAAAAAAGTGACCGCTTACCCCCCCCCCACTGAGCGACTTTTCGGCTGGCTGAGTCGTTGCGATTTTTTTATAATATAATATAATATAATGCATCCGCCTATTCATACGTGCACGATTTAACTTTAATTCCTAAGCAGTAAACTCGTCTTAAATCTCTACCAAATAGGTGAATATGAGGATATAAAAAGAAATTATCAGCGACTGGAAAATGTTGCTTCGTTATTCTTCATTCAAATGAAACAGAAAAACAGAAAATCCATCAAATATACTCCTTAACAACAACAAATCTAAGCTCTGACAGGATAGCATTTACGTAGGGATATCACTGCCATTCACTCTCACTGAGCCCATGAGTCCCGTTCGTGACGTCACGGATAGAGGCCCGACTCTACGTGCACTTCCGGGTTTCAGACTTAGATATTTTGGTAGAGTTTACTCGAATAAATTCATTATTCTAAACTTGTTTTGTCGGGTGGACACCATTTGGTGTTATTATGGGGGTTAAACGCTTTCTATTTATGTAATTATCTCAGTATTTGGGATTGTCTTAGAGTATCAACTTTAAGTAATTCTCTAGTGATGCTCACTACCGCCCCTTCCTAAAATAAGATCCTAGCTCCGCGCCTGCATTAAAATATATAGCTATGATGCTGACTAAATTGAAGAAATAATTCGTATATAATATATGTCGTCGAGGAAAATGACCCTTTTGCGCATATGCAAGTACTATAGATAGTCCATAGGAAAAACAATTTAGCCTTCCGCCCCAGGTTTATAGGGTTGAATTTGTAGATATTGGACATTTAATTTTGTCGGTAATTTGTGGCTAGTTTTGTCGGTAATCGTTGGCCTCTACACCCCCCCCCCCCCCCCCCCCACTGAAAAAGGTCTAGCGACGCCCCTGGGCACAGGTCGTAAAACAGTGACCTATTCAGCGGGGCGCGTGCCCCCCCCCCCCCCTCAAAAAAAGGGGGGGATGAGAAGCATGGGCTGATGAGCGTTTCCTTTTCTTGTCCAGAAATAAAGGACTAACAAGTGACCCCTTCTGCCAGAGAATGGTAAATCCGCCACTACTAGTAAAGGCCCAGCTGCTGTGCTTTTAGACAAAGGATAATAGCCTTGCGAAAAGCCAGCAGCACATTACATTAGCCTACATTGAAATGAATTGATGAAACTTCATACGATTTGGACAAAGATTTAGTGAAAGTCGGTGTCACTGTAATGTGGGGGAGATTGTAGAAGAAGAAGGAGAAGACGAAGAAGTAGAAAAAGGAGAAGAAGAATTCTGAAAGATTGGTTAATCGATATACAGTTGTAATCGATCAATGTCGTTGTTGATGATGAAATATATCCAAATTATAGACTTTCCTTTACAAAATATAGTTTTAAGAAAGAAATTAATAAAGAAAAAGAGCAACTCACAATTGCAATTTATTACTTAACTTACATCATTATTTTGTTCATCATCATAAAATTCATAATCACTTTCGCTTTGCCTATACTTAAAGTATAACCGCAATAAAAAAATTGTTTATTTTATATAGATATATTTCAAGAATCTCTGTCTCTTCACTCTGGTTTTTCTGCAATACGCATAAATCTTTCGCCTTTTACTAAAGATTTCCGTGCAGAGGAACACATTGATGAGTCTATAAAGATTTTTCTTCGGCTTGCCTACACGGCAAGCCTTGCAACTAAATTGAAAAGTAAGAATAACATTACACGTTGGATTGCTGGAGCTGTGGGCCTATTGTTGTTGTTGTTGTTTTAGTCTTAAGGGCGTGTTTCATTCAATTATGAATATTTACGCCTACATACTCTCGCGTGTAGTCTTTCGTTATGTATTTCTTTGCCTTTCCTAAACTATCCTCTTCTCTTTCGTCATGAATTTCTTTGGTTCTTCTTCAATCTATCCTTTCCTTTTTCGTCATTCATTTCCTTGTTTTTCATATTCAATCTATCTTCTTCTCTCTCGTTATATATTTCTTTGTTTTGCTTTCTATCTATCCTCTTCTTTTTGTCACATATTTCTTTGTTTTTCCTTCAATCTGTATCCTTCTTTTTCGTCATGTATGTATAATTTTTGTCATCTTCAATATTCTAATTTGTTTCTTCTTCAATATATATCCGTTTCTCTAGCTTCCGTGTATGTATTTTTTTTATTTTTTTTAAAAAAACTTTCCAGCTCTTCTGTTATCATTCTGTACGAACTAATGCATATGCATGAGTATTATTATGTATAGCGCATCGTATACGTCATGCATCCTGAGCGACTCGCTGTACATCTATGCTGTGCCGCACGCATAGTGCGTAGCGGTTGCGCGTTCGACCATGCGCTTGTATTGTATTCAAAAGCATACGCTGTATGCAAGATTTGTGGGTGAAAAAAAAATCATTAACGATCGGATAATTTGACATGTATTCAATTAAAACGTAAATGTTTGGTGTCAAATATATTTATTATTAAGATTTTATCTGAGATGCGTCAAAGGCGGTTTTTTTCTCGGTTTTCTGTCGTTGACAGGGATGAGGGCAAGATCATTGAATTGGTCGGCTAAACCCCATACGGTGCCTCACGGTGATGTAGTCAAGTTGGTTGGGGTTGTTGCTGTTTAATACCGAAATATGCCCTTCGTCTTCAAAGGGAGGGTTCTCATTGATAAATTTCTCGGTCCAGTTGCCCGTCAACCCAAGACTGGATTGGTGTGGGGAGTCTCCCGCTCAGGTTGCATTCCAGGTTCATACCAAACCTCTGCCGTGACCTCCCCCTGTTAACGGCTGAAATATGTTCACCGAAACACTCCAAAATGAAAGAAGAATCAAACCAATATCCCGTCCCCCTTTGATGTCACTAATCGTTCCCTTGGCCTTAGATTAAACTGTGAATAGAATAGCAGTCCCCTCACTAGGGATTGACTACCGTAGACTAGATCCCGGTCTATATAGGCTAGTCCAGTCCACTTATATGTGAAGGGAATAAGTATAACACTCCCTTCACCAGGAATTAATTATGCCAGATCTGGCATAACATGCGCACGACATACTTGTGCGCGACGCGATATAGCTGATGAATGCAGCTAGCTACAACATGCAAGTGCGGGCCCTATAACCAGGATTAACGTTGCAGATTCAACTAGGATAACGTTGCACATTCGGAAAATCTGCAACGTTATCCTGGTTATAGGGCCAGCGCCTGTTGTATACAGTATAGCTGCGCATCAGCTAGCGCAAGTACTTCCGACCAATCAAAGACGTTGTACGTTATACGATGCGATAACCAATCACAGGCAGGCTAGCTAAGCCCATTCGTTCATTCATACAAATAAATGTTAATACACCAGTTTACAGTTGTGCGCCATTTTAAACAAGGCCAATGACCTAGAGGTCATGTATTTATGCGTAAATTAAGATTGCGCCCATGCAAATTATGATGATATCACTGCCTGTGCGCTGCGTTGTGCGCGCATATCATCATTTGCATGGGCGCAATCTTAATTTACGCATAAATACCAGAGGTCAGAGGTTATTGGCCCCGGAACAGGGCCAATTTGGCCCTGTTCCGGGGCCAATGACCCGAGGTCAACTGTCTGCGCATGCGCACTGATACAACTGTAAACTGGTGTATTGTTCGCGGGCTGCATGCACCGCAGGGTTTCATATTACGTACGCATGACTGTGCCTCACTGTCATGTGACATATTATGTTTGCATACGATATATAATATTTGGCGGGAGGTTTTTTCCCAAAGGCCTTCACTGGGAATTAACTAGACCAGATCCAGGTTCAGTCAACTTAACCGTAACTGTAAAGCCTAAAGAACTAACGCTCCCTTCACTTACACTAGGAAGTAACTGGACCAGATCCAGGTCCAGTCAAGACTAGGTCCAGTCAACTTAACTGTAAAGGACTAAAGGGAATAACACTCCCTTCGGCTTCACTATAGTTTACTATAGGAATTAACTAGACCAGATCCAAGTCCAGTCAAGACCAGATCCAGGTCCAGTCAACTTCAATGTCCGACACTCACTTTCTGTCACAATCACCACACACTCTCACTCCCGCATGGCTGGTTTTATTTTTATTTTACTCCTTACCTCAGCAACCAGCCCCCTGCTAGCAGTAGCAGGCAGGTGAGCTGCATACAAGGCCCGAACACGCAAAACCACAATCACCTCACTGCAACTCAGAAAAATAGCACAAATATCGAGTTTTAAACAGAACAAGTGACAAAATTATCCCCAGAACTAAGTGCATCCCGAGGTTCTAGTTGTCCGGCCGTGACGCCAATAAAAGTAGGCAGTAGTGCCTACTTCGTACACATTCCTGAATAATCACTCCCTACTACCTGGAGTCCTTGAGGGTAAAATCCTTTGAGGGGCTTCCAAGTACATGTAGTGTGTATATAGTGTAGTTGCGAGACGGTGCTCTTAAGTGGAATGTCGCCCTCTAAAGGTGATGGCGGCATTTGGCGTCTGCATACTACATTCATTTGGCGTCTGCTACATAATATGGGCACTGATTAAACTTCGGGCACTGGCCCTGCCCTTACACACTCGCAACAGTGCATTATTAATACTAACCAATTGGTCTATTCCCAAATGACTATAAGACCGGGGCCCATATCATGTTATTTATAATAAGTTTCATGCAACTGGGCACAGGTCATAAAACAGTGACCTATTCAGCGGGGCGCGTGCCCCTACCCCTCCAAAAACAGGGCGATGAGAAGCATGGGCTGATGAGCGTTTCTTTTTCTTGTCCAGAAATAAAGGACTAACAAGTGACCCCTCCTGCCAGAGAATGGTAAATCCGCCACTACTAAATGGCCCACTGGTGTGTTTTTAGACAAAGTGGAATAGCCTTAATTGCGTACAGCAGTGCTCAGCACATTACATCACATTGAAATGAATTGATGCAATGTCATACAATTTTTTAGAGATTTTATTGATGTAAAAGGAGAAGGCGAAGAAGTAGAAAAAGAAGAACTATGAAATATTAGTTAATCGATTTATGCAGTTGTAATCGATCAATGTCGTTGTTGATGAAATTTATTAAAATTATAGACAATCTATTTACCACAAGGGTTTTAAAACCGAGAAATTTAAAAAGAAAAAACCCACAAACAATAACAAATTAATAAATTAAATACATCATTATATTTGTACATAGTTTTAAATTATTAATTACTATGGCTTTGCTTATATATTAAGTGTAACTGCATTAAATATTGTTTATTATATATATTAGTATTTCAAGAAACCATTGATTGTCACTCTGGTTTTTCTGCAATACGCATAAATCTTTCGCCTTTTACTAAAGATTTCCGTGCAGAGGAACACATTGATGAGTCTAAAAAGATTTTACTTCGGCTTGCCTACACGGCAAGCCTTGCAAACTAATTGAAAAGTAAAACATCCTAACTCGGAGTCAAGACCCCATGACCACGCACTCGGTTAACGAGCTCCAGACTGCTCATATTTTATTTTCCCTTCACTCTGACTTTAGCCAGTTCAGTGAAATATACTGTGCGAATGACTGGAGACAGAGGTTGCGTTTATCTAGGAAATTTTTGGCTAGAATCAGGTTTCTCAAACGTCTTTCAGGCAAATTTAGAAGTAGATAAACGCAAAGCCTTTTTCAAACGTCTTTAGATATGGGCATATCAAAAGACGCAAAAAGGTGCGTTTTGTATGTGACATACAGCCAGAATCACGTTTCTGAGAGGTCGATAAACGCAAAGCTGTTTTGAACGTCACATACAAATAGGACCACACAGGTGTTGTGTACAAGCATGTGTGTGAATTTGACCTGTCTGCTTCCCGGGTCAAAACAGCTGGGCAGACACAAAGCCTTTATTTTGAATCGTGAAGAGTAGATAAACGCGACATCCCGCAAATCACGATCGTATAGTGGGGTATGATAGTGGGTTCGATAGTGGGGTACGATATGTACATATCTAGTGGCAAGCCTAGATAAACGCGCCCAGAGTCTAACATTACCCTTTGGATTGCTAGAGCTGTAGGCCTACATACTCACGCGTGTAGTTTTTCGTTATGTATTTCTTTGTCTTTCCTAAACCCAGGTCGAAAATCCCATAGAGACCATTAGAAAAATTATATTGGTCTCTAATGGTTTCTGTTGGAGTCTATTGGTTTCCGTTGGACCCATAGAATTGAATCCAATAGAGACCATTCAAACCATCAGAAAACCAATAGAAACCAATAGCACCCATAGAAACCAATAGAAATAGAAACCGATATAGGACCAATAGAAAACCAATGAGACCAATAGAACCCAATGGGACCAAAAGAAACCAATAGGTCCAATAGAAACCAATAGAAACCAACAGCTAAATCTATCTCATGCATATTCATGATTACTTTATATACGTGTTCACAGAAAATTACATTTATCATAATTTGTTAAGCAACTTATGACAATGTATATCAATTTTGTGATTTTTATTTTCTTTCGGCAACTAATGACCAATAGATTATTTGTTTAATCATGTTACAATTACATTTACGTTTTAGCAATAGATATATTGATTATAATGATTACTAACCAACAAAACAATTCATGTATGTTTATTATATAGAATAGTACAAGACTTCAGTTAAAATAAAGGATATTCTTAAACTCACTTCAAGTGATCTATGTGATGGAGTTAATGCAATTGAGATTAGAATATACTTTTTTTGGTTGACAGTTGCTAAAATCGATTTTGATTTATCATCATTGATTTACCAATAGAAGCCATTGGGACTATTGGTTTCAATAGGGAATTCAGAACATGGGACCATTAGTGTCAAAATAAAATGCATTGATTAATGGTTTTCCTAGCTGGGTGAATATTCATGCATAGCTTTCCATTTGCCCTCTGAACTCTCTAATTCTAATTCAGATGCGAAGTCTGGATGCGCGCATTCCTTTTCCTTTGATCCGTCATATAAATTTAGATATGCAAATTTAACACTAGCGGTCATGTGACTGGGTTTGGGAGTGTGAATGTGTACGTGTTATACGTTAGCGAGAGTGGTGGGCAGAAGCCATTTTGTTGCGAGTAGAGAAGGACCTGCTGTGTCGCCCTTGGGGAGGGAGTACGTATGACAGTGAAGGGAGGATTTTTGGGCAGGCGCGGATCCAGGGGGGGGGGCCGAGCGGGCCTTGGCCCCCCCCCCCCGCAAAAAAAAAAAAAAAAAAAAAAAGAGAAGAAAAGAAGGGAAAGGGAAAGAGGAGAAAAAGGGAAAGAAAGAAGAGGAAGAAGAAAAGAAAAAGGGGAAGAAGGAGATCGGGGGGGGGGAGCGAAAGGGCCTTGCCTCCCAGTCTGTTGACCCCCACCCCCCCCCCCAAATCAAAAAAATGAGAGAGAAGGAAGGAAAGGGAAAGAAAAAAGGAAAAGATGAAATACTGGCGTACTGATAGGGGGGGGGGGGGCTTGGGGGAAATCAAATTAAAACGTGTTTTTTTTCTAATTCCACAACGGTGGATTACAAATAATGCTGAAATGACATAATTTCCGAGATTTTTCCTCACTTTTTAGTAAATTATACGTTTGTATGTGTTGAAAATGACAAATTCCTAAATTTACAGCCAAGCAAGAAATATGATTCTTGAGATTCCTACATGTCAGGGCCAAAAGTACGGCGGGGTTTGGGAGCCCTGAGCTCCCCCCCCCCCCCACTTAAAAAAAAAGTATATTAAAGAGAAATAAAATAGAATGAGAGCAAGAAAGAAAGAATAGTTAAACGCCATTGTTAAAAAATAATGAGGCATCAAAATATGCTCATCTGACCGTGATTAATGCCTAAAACCCCTAAGCTTCCGGGGGCTCTGCCCCCTGGATTCCACCTAGGGCCCTACGGCGGGCCCTTAGATGCTCATCTGAAAGTAATTTAATGCCCTAAACCCCTGATTTTTGGGGGCTCCGCCCCCTAGACCCCACGCCAAATAGTGACCTGCCAGTGTCACAAAATAATAAGGTATACAAAAAATGCTCTTCTGACCTTAATTAATCGCTAAAACCTTTGAGCTTCCGGTGCCGGCTCCGCCGCCTCGACCCCACCAGGGGCCCTAAGACGGGCCCCTGAATGCTTATCTGACCGTAATTTATTGCCTTAAACCCCTGAGCTTGCGGGTAAGACAAGGTATCAAAATGTGTTTATCTGACCGCAGGCGCGTAGCAAGGGGGGGGGGGCGGTCCCCCCAGATCGGAAGAGGACGTAGGAAGAAAAAGGAGCAGACAAAGAACATCTTTAAAATTCAGACAAGGATTAAGAGTATAGAGAACGGTACAACGCATCGTCTTCTTTCTCTCATAATCTTATGAAACGCCAAAGCTTCCGCGCTTCGCGCGGGAGGGGGGAACCTGAATTCAGACGAGGATTCAGAGGCGAGAATGGTAATACGAATCTTTAATGATTTAATGAAACGTAAAAGCTTCCGCGCTTTGCGCGGGATGGAGGGGGAACCTAATTCCGAAAAGGATTATTTTCGAGAACGGTACAACGAATCGTCTTCTTTCTCTAATGATTTAATGAAAATTAAAAGCTTCCGCGCTTCGCGCGAGAGGGGGGAACCTGAATCCAGACGAGGATTAAGAGTCGAGAACTGTACAACGAATCGTCTTCTTTCTTTATTAGTTTAATGAATCGTCAAAGCTTCCGGGCTTCGCGCAGGAGGGGGAGGGGGGAGACTGAATTTAGACAAGGATTAAGAGTCGAGAACGGTACAACGAATTGTTTTCTTTCTCTAATGATTTAATTAATTGTAAAAGCTTCCACGCTTCGCGCGGAAGGGGGAAAACTGAATTCAGACGAGGATTAAGAGTCGAGAACTGTACAACGAATCCTCTTGTTTCTTTTATGATTTAATGAAACGTAAAAGCTTCCGCGCTTTGCGCGGGAGGAGGGGGGGGGGGAGAGAGAATCTAAATTCAGACGAGGATTATTTTCGAAAAACGGTACAACGAATCGTCTTCTTTCTCTAATGATTTAAGGAAATTTAAAAGGCTTCCGCGCTTCGCGCGGGGGGGGGGGGGGAAACTAAATTCAGACGAGAATTATTTTCGAGAATGGTACGAAGAATCGTCTTCTTTCTCTAATGATATAAGGAAATTTAAAAGCTTCGCGCGGGAGGGGGGGGGAACCTAAATTCAGACGAGGAATAAGAGTCGAGAACTCGACAACGAATCGTCTTCTTCTCTAATAATTTAATAAATCGTAAAATTTTCCGCGCTTCGCGCGGGAGGGGAAAAACTAAATTCAGACGAGAATTATTTTCGAGAATGGTACAACGAATCGTCTTCTTTCTCTAATGATATAAGGAAATTTAAAAGCTTCCGCGCTTCGCGCGGGAGGGGGGAACCTAAATTCAGACGAGGAATAAGAGTCGAGAACTCGACAACGAATCGTCTTCTTTCTCTAATAATTTAAAAAATCGTAAAATTTTCCGCGCTTCGCGCGGGAGGGGAAAAACTAAATACAGACGAGAATTATTTTCGAGAATGGTACAACGAATCGTCTTCTTTCTATAATGATATAAGGAAATTTAAAAGCTTCCGCGCTTCGCGCGGGAGGGGAAAAACTAAATTCAGACGAGAATTATTTTCGAGAATGGTACAACGAATCGTCTTCTTTTTCTAATGATTTAAGGAAATTTAAAAGGCTTCCGCGCTTCGCGCGGGGGGGGGGGGGGAACTAAATTCAGACGAGAATTATTTTCGAGAATGGTACGAAGAATCGTCTTCTTTCTCTAATGATATAAGGACATTTAAAAGCTTCGCGCGGGAGGGGGGGGGGAACCTAAATTCAGACGAGGAATAAGAGTCGAGAACTCGACAACGAATCGTCTTCTTCTCTAATAATTTAATAAATCGTAAAATTTTCCGCGCTTCGCGCGGGAGGGGAAAAACTAAATTCAGACGAGAATTATTTTCGAGAATGGTACAACGAATCGTCTTCTTTCTCTAATGATATAAGGAAATTTAAAAGCTTCCGCGCTTCGCGCGGGAGGGGGGAACCTAAATTCAGACGAGGAATAAGAGTCGAGAACTCGACAACGAATCGTCTTCTTTCTCTAATAATTTAAAAAATCGTAAAATTTTCCGCGCTTCGCGCGGGAGGGGAAAAACTAAATACAGACGAGAATTATTTTCGAGAATGGTACAACGAATCGTCTTCTTTCTATAATGATATAAGGACATTTAAAAGCTTCCGCGCTTCGCGCGGGAGGGGAAAAACTAAATTCAGACGAGAATTATTTTCGAGAATGGTACAACGAATCGTCTTCTTTTTCTAATAATTTAATGAAACGTCAAAGCTTCCACGTTTCGCGGAGGAGGGAGGGGAAAATCGCCCCTCCCTGCACCGACCCCCCCCCCCCCGCATTACGTCACTGTTGGTCACCATTACGTACCAATATTTGGCTCGCATAATTTCAAATTTGGGCCCCCCCCCCCCCCCCTAAGAAATCCTGGATCCGCGCCTGTTTGGGCTTGCTGTTCAGAGCGAGTGTGGTCCCCTTTTTTTATTGCTGCTTTCTCATTCTGCTGTTGAGAGCGGAAAGAGCAGACGACCATCCTTCGGACACGATCCCTCCGGGAGGCAGGCAACGGGGTCTTCAATCTACAGAATAACTCCGTTTAGGGTGGTGTTCAACCACATTCCATTGATCGACTCTACGAAGTACAAGAGACCGATTTAGACTGTTTTCTACTCTGCGATATGGTCAACTCATCACGAGCCATCGAGCCATTCGACCCTGTTCTCGTTCTACATGATTCTACGTGCATCTAACGCGGTGGACTTTGTCACGCACTCCAACGTTCGTAACGCGTTAACCTTTGAACGAACACTGGTCTATTATAATGGCAGCCTTAATTTAATTGACCCTCTTAGGAAATTATAACTGATATATTTTTGATATGTCAACGCTCAATATTTGTGAATTTATGTTGCATCTCGTTGTATTGTGTAATTAAAATCCACACTATAATATTACAACTCATTCTTTGATTGATTGTTTGTATATCTGTGTATCGCCACTTAGCCAACCACAATCATTGTGACAATTAGAAACCCATACAAAGATCTCTAATGGACCAACAGGAACCCAAAGAAACCCATCATAGAAGAAAATATCTAATGGACCGACAGAAACCCATATGGGTGGATGCTGGTCCAATAGAAGCTTTCTGTTGGTCCATCAGCATTTCTTTCTGTGGGTTTGTGTTGGTCCAATAGATATTTTCTGATGGTTTCTGTGACTGTGGGTCCATCATTTCACTTTCCCTATTGAAACCATTAGACACCAATAGCTCTAATGGTTTCTGATGGTCCAATAGGATCGGATCCTAATGGAATTTCGACCTGGGAAATATCCTCTTCTCTTTCGTCGGTAATTTCATTGTTTCTCTTTTAATCTATTTTATCTTTCGTCATTAAAATCTATCCTGTGCTTTTTCGTCATACATTTCCTTGTTTTTCATAATATATCCTCTTCTCTTAATTTCGTTATGTATTTCGATCTTTGTTTCTCCTTCAATCTATCCAGTTCTTTTTCATCTTATATTGCCTTGTTTTTCATATTCAATCTGTCTTCTTTTTTTTTCGTTATGTACTTCGATCTTTGCTTCTCCTTCAATCAATCCTCTTCTCTTTCGTCATGTATTTCTTTGTTTATCCTTCAATCTAGTATCCTGTTCTTTTTCGTCATACACTTCCTTGTTTTTCATATGCAATATATAAAGTCTCAGAGAAGAGGGAGGGGTTCTTACTTCAGCGAATCTATAGTTAGGCAATCATAATAGGCCTATCATGAATATCCCTTCCGACAAGATATTGAACTTATGTTCATGATGAAATGTAGGCCTACTGAAATAGAAAGTTTAAGAATGTTTACATTGCAGAAAGGCCTATACATGATATTGCGAAGGGGACAACAAATTGTGTGTAAAATCGTACACTGTCAGTATACTGACGAAAAGGGCAGACATACCGGCCCGAAATCACAAAGGAGGCTTAATTTAAAGAGAAAGTTGAATTCTGGGAAGAGGTGGAAAATAATTTGTGAGCGTGATCATTCTAATATTATACAAAAGTGGAAGAACATAAGATAAGACATGTTTCCTGAAAAGCATGGCTCTTCAAATGTCTTCATATTCTAAATATGTCATGTCAACAGAGAAAATCGTGCCATATCCAATTTGGCCTATCTCGGCCAATCTTCTCTGTAGCGTTCCCATTTGGCCGAGATATGCCAATCTTCTCTGTAGCGTTCCGAGATATGCTAATCTTCTCTGTAGCGTTCCAATTTGGCCGAGATCGGCCAATCTTCTCTGTAGCGTTCCAATTTGGCCGAGATCGGCCAATCTTCTCTGTAGCGTTCCAATTTGGCCGAGATATGCCAATCTTCTCTGTAGCGTTCCAATTTGGCCGAGATATGCCAATCTTCTCTGTAGCGTTCCAATTTGGCCGAGATATGCCAATCTTCTCTGTAGCGTTCTAATTTTGACGAGATCGGCCAATCTTCTCTGTAGTGTTCCAATTTGGCCGAGATATGCCAATCTTCTCTGTAGTGTTCCAATTTGGCCGATATATGCCAATCTTCTCTGTAGCGTTCCAATTTGGCCGAGATATGCCAATCTTCTCTGTAGTGTTCCAATTTGGCCGAGATATGCCAATCTTCTCTGTAGTGTTCCAATTTGGCCGAGATATGCCAATCTTCTCTCTCTCTCTCTCTCTATCTCTCTCTTTGATTTTCTTTTGCGCTCCGTCTTTCGAGCTCCGTCTTTTTCTCCCGGTCTAAAAAAAAAAAAAAATCCAAAAAAAAAAAAATCGTTCATTTAAAGGGCATGTGTCAGGTTTGTGGTGTGACCCAGGTTTATCTTAAAGGACCCCTCCTCTCAACCATCATCTGTATAAATATGTAATTAAAGGTGAGATTTGCCTTTGCTCCAGACCCTCATTTTGCCAAAGCTGATTTCAAGACTTTTGGGGGCTAAAAACGTTAGTTTTGGTCCGTTTTAAGTCGGGTTTTCGGGAAATTATGAAAATAGAATCATTCTAAAATGCAAAAATATGGAACGCTTCACGATTTTGCGTGTCATCCTTGCGCAGGGGCCATGCTAATCTTCTCTGTATCGTTCCAATTTTAATAGATGTGTTGCCGAAGCGAACACGAAAGTACCTGAGAGCCGGACTCCCTTTAAACAATCCGCCCGTAAACTTCAATTCCGCACAGTTTTGCGCCGTAAGCACGTGTTCCCGTATGCAGCGGAGTTTTGCAATGAGTCTAAACGGTTCTATGACCCACTGATTTGAATAACACTGGACCACATAAAAGAATGATCGTGTGACCCTTATTCCCACCAATAAGGAGCGCACACAATCTTTGTGTATGCAAAACGCCCACGAGGCATTTGCACGCACGGATGCTTCCTTTGTGTCCAAAGTCCAAAGGAAGCTATCGATTTGCTATATAGATCGGTGGGATCTCAATTGACTATATAAACCCCGACGTCCGTGGCGCTCTTGAACTTCTAGTTGATTGCATAGTTGAGTCAGCAATGTGGCACGTGGTTACGCAGTGTGATTCAGACATCATACTGGAAGACAGTTGTAACAGGAAAGCCAGTAGGGACTTTTAGATCTGCACAACGACAACGTGGATTGCTACGATCGACGTCCTTTTAATGCACTGCCTTGATTGGACGTCACATGTATCAGTCCACGCAAATCTAAAAGTCCCTAATATTACGTCATCCCCGACTCGTTGGTGTTTGCCTGCAAACAAACAAAAAATGTACAACACATTGGCTACGAGGCTATCTTTCTATAAAAGCATAATACATACATGCATTCATAATTATAAAATGAGAGATAGAGAAAGAGAGAAGAGAGAGGAGAGAGAAGAGAGAAAGAGGGAGAGAGAGAGAGAAAGAAGAGGGAGAAGGAGAGAGAAGAGAGAAGGAGAGAGAGAGAGAGAGAGAGAAAGAAAGGAAAGAGAGAGATACGATTAACTTCCTCCAAAATACAACTTTGGATCAACCTACGAATTTGAATCATTCACATACGTTACAGTGAATTCAGGGAACAGGACATACTAACAGCGGGCTCAACTACATGTATATGAACATTTGCAAGGCTAAGAACAGGAGGAGGGAATTCAATGGTTACAACCCTTCCACAAGATTTGAGATCTAAAAGAAGTATGCTGTTATAAGACTTTCTGTGCTATCAAAATAATGCATGGTGAGATAATAAAACGCTTGGGAGAATTGCGCGATATTGATGCAAATTTCAAATGTCAAATACTGATAATAATTCTTCCAGACACGAATAATTAGTAGTTATATGTACACGAGTTTGAGTGTGAGTTTGAGTTCGAAGTCTTTTATCTAAACAAAAAGTACATCCAATTTCTTTATTTTTATTGTTTTGCCTAACAGAGAAGATCGTGCCATATCTAATTTGGCCGAGATATGCCAATCTTCTCTGTAGTGTTCCAATTTGGCCGAGATATGCCAATCTTCTCTGTAGTGTTCCAATTTGGCCGAGATATGCCAATCTTCTCTCTCTCTCTCTCTCTATCTCTCTCTTTGATTTTCTTTTGCGCTCCGTCTTTCGAGCTCCGTCTTTTTCTCCCGGTCTAAAAAAAAAAAAAAATCCAAAAAAAAAAAAATCGTTCATTTAAAGGGCATGTGTCAGGTTTGTGGTGTGACCCAGGTTTATCTTAAAGGACCCCTCCTCTCAACCATCATCTGTATAAATATGTAATTAAAGGTGAGATTTGCCTTTGCTCCAGACCCTCATTTTGCCAAAGCTGATTTCAAGACTTTTGGGGGCTAAAAACGTTAGTTTTGGTCCGTTTTAAGTCGGGTTTTCGGGAAATTATGAAAATAGAATCATTCTAAAATGCAAAAATATGGAACGCTTCACGATTTTGCGTGTCATCCTTGCGCCCACTATACCAGAATCTTAGGGGTGGGACGGGCCAATGAACGCTCGAATCGTCTAATTGTTGCTCTAATTGTTAACCATTCAGAGGCTTGCCGTGTTCTAATTGTGCCTAATTGTCGACCAACCAGCGACCGCACCGTCATATGACGCGTAGGGGGTCGTAATAGTGGTCTGATTGACATCCAGTTCGTCTCAAAGTATTGACCAATGGGCGCTCCCGTTTCCTCAGTTAAAGGATGCACAATTGAAATCTTCCCTTTCGCTCCATGACTGCATAGCCACTGGTCGAAAGTTTGAATCACGGTCTAAAAAGCCAGATTTGCCCCGCAAAACAGACTTCTTATTTCTGTGAGTATCAATTTTCCGTGTATTAATAGTTCATACATGCAATCAAAGAGTGATTATGGATAGAATTGCTCAGAAAATGCGAAAAAAGATACTTATTCTGGCATTTTCGAAAACATGCTCGTATTCATCGCATTCATCATTTCATGCGTGTGATGGCCCCTCTTGCGCTGTGAACTCCCCCGCCGTGCAGGGGAGGCTGCTGGCTGGCTGGCGGGTAGTCGAACTAATTGGATAACATTGTTATGATGGATATTATTGATGAAAACCTGATAAATGGCCATGATTCTAATCATGAGAGTGTTGCAAGAAGGTGATGTGATTTGAAGTCGTACTCTTGACATGATGATTATTATGAATAATGTAATGAAACTGATGAAGAAGATCGATGCTGTCATTTTTGCTGATGAATTTGAAGTTGAGTAATTTGTGTAGTTTGTGGTTATGAAGACGATAGTCTGGACATGCTGATGATGATTATGATGATGATTATGAAGATGATACTGATAGTCTGGACATGCTGATGATGATTACGATGATGATTATGAAGATGATACTGATAGTCTGGGCATGCTGATGATGATGTGATGATGCTGGTACTGAGTCTGGGCATGCTGATGATGATGATGAAGATGATACTGATAGTCTGGACATGCTGATGATGATTACGATGATGATTATGAAGATGATACTGATAGTCTGGACATGCTGATGATGATGATGATGATTATGAAGATGATACTGATAGTCTGGGCATGCTGATGATGATGATGAAGATGATACTGATAGTCTGGACATTCTGATGATGATTATGATGATGATTATGAAGACGATACTGATACTGATAGTCTGGACATGGTGATGATGATTATGATGATGATTATGAAGACGATACTGATACTGATAGTCTGGACATGGTGATGATGACTATGAAGATGATACTGATAGTCTGGACATGCTGATGATGACTATGAAGATGATACTGATAGTCTGGGCATGCTGATGATGATGTGATGATACTGGTACTGAGTCTGGGCATGCTGATGATGAAGATGATACTGGTACTGAGTCTGGACATGCTGATGATGATGATGAAGATGATACTGATAGTCTGGACATGTATGCTGATGATGATAATGATGAATGGTTAAATCCACCATAGGCAAAATCGTTGTTAGACATCTTTACAGACCCCCCCCCCCCCCATATCATTTTTTAAAACTTGTAGTTGTAGTGTAACTTGTAAAAAGACCAAGTTATACTCTAAGTCTATAGAGTCACAGTCTTTACCAAATGAAATAAAATTAGATGTAGTAGTCTAAATGACTGCTGATTGTTTAAAATAAATTTAGTTCTAGATGTATGAAGATTCTGAGATAAGAAGAAATTTGATTCAAGTGAATGCAGGAAACAAATTGAGACATGTAGAGATGACGTTGTCATATTTACGTGACTCGATGAGTAAAGTTTTAGAAGTGTGTTTTTGAAGAGAGAAGCGATGATAAAGAAGAACATGTTTGTTCCTTCTTTCGGAGCAAGAGGAAGACAAAGATAGTGCTGATAGAGTGAGTTATTAGTGAGTGCAGTGCACAGGGCCTTTATTTAAGCCGACCACTTGTTGATGAATAGCATGGCAATGTCCTCCCAAATTAGTTTTGGAAACTTGAGAAATGAAGAAGAATGAAATGAGGAAAATACAAGAGATCCATGACAATTGATCATGTTGATGACAATCCATTCATTTTTTTTTTTTTTTTTTTTTTTTTTTGGGGGGGGGGGGGGGGTTTAGTTTGAAAAGGAACATGTAATTAATGATTGGTCTAAGAAGCAAGGCTTTTTTCAAGAGGGTGGGGGGGGGGGGGATGGTAGGCATTGTCAAAACTAACTGTTGCCCCCATAATTATAGGGTCCTTTTTAACATGTTGTTGTTTCTCTTTTCTCTCGACAGCCTTTTCAAGTGTTCAGGTTCTGAGTGTGCCAATTCTACAACCAATCCACCAGGAGGACATCTACCCACCCATCAGGAGGACTCTGCACATCGTTTTTTTTCTCTTTTTTTTTCTTTCCTTTTTTTTCATCCAAGCTCTCTTTTATACAGGTAGATAGTTCTACAGTTTCCATGATGTCAGCACGCAAGACGATGCCAAAGCTCGTGGCTAGAGACAGGAAGACGTTGGAGGAGGAGACACTTTCCGGAGGGAGCAAGTCTGGACCCGAAGCCCCAGTCAGTTCGAGCAAGAAACCCAACAAGGGAGATGTAAGACCAGGTACGTACTACATAGAAGTTGAATGAGTGGCATTATGAAGGTGATCATTGAGTCTCTATAGAATTGAAATGATATAAATTGTCATAGGAAACTGCAACTTCTCATTGGATACTGTCATATACAGAAAAGTGCATATGTTTGTTTATATACATATAACATATAATTATATTGTCATTTATCAAGAGAAGTCATACATTTATTTGTTTTATAAACATTTTAATTAGAAATCAATCTGTTTGACATTAACAGTTATGATCATTATTAAAATTCCAGCTTCAAATTCATTAGTGATGTCATGAAGGGCAACATGATATATAATTTTTTTTTAAAACTCTAGTTGAATATGAAGTTGTTATTTTTTATTTTTCTTTATTTTCTCTCTTCAGGAGTAAACACCCCTCGTTTCCGGTGCCGTCAAGACGGGGAACTGGAACTGGTAGCTTCCAAAGAGGCGAGAGTGGTGAAGTCGAGTAGGAGACCGACTGCGGCTGCCAAAGCTGACATCATCGTGCACCGTGAGGCCGTTGAACGTTTGCGAAGAGAGGGAGGCGATCCAGCCGACAAGGTGGCCGTTCTGGGGAGCTTCGAGCTGCAGTTTGGCCAGTACCAGGGGTCAACCTTCAAGTGGCTCCTCGAAAACGACCTAGGCTACGCAACGTACATCGTCAACAGCCTGGTATGTGAGAGGCGTTCGGACAAGCCACTCAGCACGAGCAAGTTCAACTTCAAGGACTACATTGAGCTGTTCAAGGAGGGAAAGAACGCATTGCAGCTGAAGGCGAGGAAGGACACGGAGCAGCAGAAAGCCCTAGCCAAAGCCCTAGCAACACCAGTCGCTTCAACGGCAGCTCCAAGTGCAAGTGCCGTGTGCAGGCCTCGTACTGTTCAGAAGCCTTCTAGCACAGTATCTAAGCCGCCTCCAGGTGATTTTAATCATATTTTTATATTTCTTCATGCCTTACACATGTATGCATTAAATATTCATTCTTGTAAGAGATTTAGACTGATCAAGAGTTTTCAATTAAATTACCCTCCATTTCTCCCTCTCAATTTCATAAACTACTTCACTTTTAATAGTGTTGAAATATATTCGACCTCTAATGAAAAATGTTCAGCAGTTAGTGTCTATATGTATTTCTCTATTTATACATATCTATCTATATATATATATATATATATATATCTATATTTATTGTTCTTTTGTATTCCCAATAATGCATTCACTAATCCATCCTTTGTTTTCTATTTCTCGATAGTGTCTTATGAAGAGATAACAGACGCTGAACTCCAAGCAGACTCAGATCTCATGGAGACCCTGGCAGTTAGCTCTATCAAAGAGGATTCAGGTAATGAGAATGTATACATTTTATTTTCAGAAGACTATATGAATTATTAGACCATGAGCATGCCAGCACTTGAGGCATATTGATTGTTTGTCATGACAGATGAAATAAAAAGAACTGAAAATAAATTCATGATTCATTTCTGTTTACCAAACTTTGTTATTTCATGTTTTTTTTTACATAGATTTTGTTTCTTGACCACAAAGGTTCATTTTCATTATTTTCGATTCCTCTTGTATTTGCTCTGCCTCCTCTAGAATTATGCCCCCTCACGGATGGATGGAGAACCACCCTGCCAAAGACCGATCACCAGTGGGTATCTCGGGCCCTGTTTCACCGTTCAACGAAGGGAAGGTCTAAAGTGGACTACAGCAAAGTGAACAGGCTCTGGTACTATCCTCCCCAAACTCCACTGATCTGCAGCCAACCTCCAAAGATGGCGCAGTACTTCACCAGACGACTTCTGCTGTGGATGCCCCGGAAGCTTTGGGCCGTCAAGCTTCTGTGCCCGACTGCAACATGCGCTGGACAGGAGCTCACATCAGCAGGGATGCACACCGTTGTCCGTCACGTTCTGGACATCGACGGTTGGTACAACATGGCTTCCGAGTACCTGGCGTGCAAGACATGCAAGAAGAAGTACATCAGCTGGAGCAATGAGATCCTGAAGCAGCTCGACATTGGTCACCGAGTGCAGTTTCCAGCAGTTCTCACGTACCGCTATACCTGTGACCTGAGGGTAGTGAGGCTTCTTCGAATGCGGGGTGTAGGGAATAGCTCTAACCAACTCCGCCGCAAACTGGTAGAGCAGCACAGCGAGGCGTGGCTTCACAAGACTGCATGTTACCTGACAGACTGCCAGACGTTTCACCAGGCCAGCAGCAGAGGGCTGGTAAACAGACCCACTTTCGAGAAGCCCGTGGAGATGCCAAAACTACCAACCGCGGCATGGCTTCTTACCGTCTTCTGCAGCGACGTCTGGTCTCGGATAGAAGAGGTGAAGGCTTCCATCACCTCCATCTTCGGCAGGGTGCTGAAATTGGATTCCACGAAGAAGGTGATTACATTTAAAATCATTTTCGCAGTGTTTGAAAAATTTGAATCAAATTGTGTGGGTTTTTTTGGCAGAAAACAAGAAACTTTTCATCTTTAAACTGTAACATTTTCTCCAATATATATATGTCACATCCAGGCACCTCGATCCAAAATATGCATTTCAGATAATTTTTCCAAAACTACATTTTGCACTTTTCTATTTTTTAATAGCAAAATTTATTATTAATGTTTATTCCCATGTTCTAACACAGATGGTGAAGAAACTGGCTGGCCATGCAGACAAGACAGCAGCCTGGGTCACAAACGTTGGGAACGAGTACGGGCAGGTGCTGATGTCAGTGCTCACAGAAGGAGAAGGAGATAGCCTTGACCTCATGCTACAAGGTATCATCCGTCGCTACACAGATGCGGGTGTCGCACCTCCAGAGCTGCTCTACGTGGACAGAGACTGCTGCAACACCAATTCCCGGCTGCGAAGGAAGTTTGAAGCCTGGCCAGACATGACGATTCGATTGGACATCTGGCATCTGATGCGAAGGCTTGCTACCGGCTGCTCGACAGACTCCCATCAACTCTACAGCGTCTTTCTCGGTCGGCTGTCGGCCTGCATCTTCGAGTGGAGTGGGGAGGACCTCAAGCTCCTCATGGAGGCAAAGAGAGCGGTACTCGTTGGACAGCACATCTTGAATCCAACAGACCAGGATGTCATCTCCAGCATCTCGCGGAAGGAGATGGCCCGACACTGCAGGAGGAAGACCAGGGGAGCCGAAGAGACCACACGGCTCATAGGAGACCTGATTGCAGCCCTGGACGGAGAGCAGGGACTCGACACCATTGGAGTGCCCCTGTTCGACCATGACCGCATCTGGCACGAGTGGGACAAGCAGAAGAACCACATGGAATGCATCCAGGATCCAGATGGCATCAGTCTCTACACCAAGATAGGCGAGATGGTCAAAGGCGGAGTCACTCTCCCGGTCTTCAGGTGTGCGAGGGGATCAACCTCATTGGAGTCTTTCCACTTGCACATCAATACCTTCATTCCCGGTAAGCATAATTGAATACTAGACTGAATCATTTAATTCTCATTATTAACAACTCCAATGTTAAATATAATTCATGAAAGTTACAGTTTTAATACAAGCAACACTTACAAAATGTTAAGCAAGAGTTAAACATATGTAATATTACACCATCTATATATAATTATTAATTGCTATTTCAAATTGTAATGAATGCAATAATAATTACATTCTTCCTTATCTTCCTTCTTCTCTTAAACAGGAACTCGTGCGAGTGGCGTCCACTTCCAAGCCTACCTATTGGAAGGAGTATCTCGCTGGAATCAAGACCGGGCAGCACAAGTCGTAAGGGGCAGCGGACCCCGTGTGAACACCTACAGTGGTCTGCTGCGACATGCAGTCAACGTTCTTGGGGAGGACGTTCTTCAAACAAAGATCGACCCATCCTTTGTTGCCCCCCAGGAGTACACAGGTAGATTTTGATAGATTTCCCATTCTTGCACAAATGGTGATTAAAGCATCAAAATTTATACCATAAATTATCTGTGATGTAATCATTAGATCAAATGGGGAGCTCTAAAAATATGTCATTTTGTTTTCTTTTTACTTATGTGCCATGAATGAATAAATATAATATTTCATTGCCTTTCGGTTGTTTGCAGTGAATATAGATGTATGTATGTATGTATGTATGTATGTATTTATATATTTCTTTTAAATCACTTTGTAGGAGAACTCATCGGAGTGGAGTACCTCTATGCTCAGACGAATGCAGTTCTGGAGGTCACAGAGCCAGAATGCATGGAGGAAGCTGTCGTCGTAGACGAGGACTTTGATGAAGGATTTGAGGATGCGAGCGAGGTAGAGGATCTCACACAACCTGGGATCTCTGCTACATCGGCAAGCACCCGTCATTCCGTCAGAGCAGCACCTCCTGAAGATCGACAGACATCTTCACTCGGTAAGTCCTGACTCTAAGTGAATTACAACCTTTAAAAACTGTTTCTAGGGAAAAGCACTGAAAGGAAATGAGAATGGTAGTAAAATGTCTAGAATTTATCTCTTGCGATATTGCATAATTTATAGAACACATTTAAGTATGATTACGTCTATTCTCATGTATATGTGTATACCTAAAAACAAATTCAATGATGTGTTTCAGTATATAGTATAACAATAAGCTTCTTTTTTTCATTTCTTTAATGCAGAACACGATGTCAGGAAAAGACCTCACAGAGTCTACCCAGCGATGGAGACTACTCGAGCAACGTCGGACTCCATCATGGATGAAAGTAGTCCAAGATGTCGTCATCTCACTGTCTCAGTTAGAGACATCTACCCACGGCGACGGAAAGTCACCCCGACCCCCAGGGGAGCCACAACGCCACCCAAAGTCTTCATCCCAATTCCAACGGGTACACCACCTCCACCACCACCACCACCACTTCCACGATTCTTCACCCCGAGGGGTCTAGCAGTGCAAAGTGGGGCTACACCATCACCAACAGAAGAGGTCGAGCCTGTAGAACGAATGGAGACTACACCATCACCAACAGAAGAGGTCGAGGGACACACCCCTGTAGAACCAATGGAGACTACTGGAGCATCGTTGGATTCCATCATAGATGTAAGTAGTTGAAGATGGCGACATCTCACTGTCTTAGTTAGAGACATTGATAACTATGTAGAATGCAGAGTTAACAGCTCTATACCTTTTTAAATCATTGTTGAAAATTATAGAGAAAAAGTCTTATGTACAGATAAGCACAGTTAATAATTCATGTTCCCTAAAATTAATAACAAAATAAATGTTGACATTTATTAAAAAAATTCTAACTAACATGCACTCTTGCCTTTTGTACATCAACAGGATGGCGAAGAGGTGTCGGTCGGCCCTGACAACATCCCAGGATTCGACAAGGTGGAACAACTGGCCGACTATCTTGTGACTTTCAGGGATGACGCTGGGGTTATCAACGAATCTCAAGCTCGGCGTGTCATCGCTCTCTGGAATGAGCTAGATGAATACGACAAGACCACATCCAAGCGAAATCCACGCTTCCAACTCACAGCACCTCATGGAAGGTTCAAATCCAAAAAGACGAAGTCCAACACAGTTGTTCCTGGCCTTGAAAGCACTAGGAGGTAATTGTGAATTGTAGAACTTGTACCAAGAATTTAAAAGATTTAAACATTGGATGTAATTGCAATAATGCTTATGTTGTTATCTGATGTATCACTTTATAGTTTTATAATTTTACCTTATTTTGTATTATTGATCGACTTATACTCTTATTCTGTCATGATTGTATTCTGTTTTGTATATTTTATTGGAATTGAATAAACTGAACTTGAACTTGAACTTGAATTGAATTGACATGCCGGAAGCTAAGATATTAACTTTTTATCCTTTCGTCCTTTCACGGAAGTTAATATGAATCAATAACAAAGAATTAATATGAAATAAATTCTCTGTCCATAAACATTTCTAATTTTCAGTTACAAATATTAAATTTTTTATTCATTTCATTTCAACAGGTGCTTCGAGGGTCGAAACTCTGGACCCGCTCAGTGGCCGGACTACAACAGGTACATAGAGTGCACCATCACTAAACTCTGCAGCAGATTTCAAGGAGATGCTCGTACCAAGGACTCACAGAGGTGGTCTCTCATCCTCAAGGCCTTCAAGAACATCAGATACAAGGTCCTGCATAACGCAACCATCCTGAGACACACCCAGATTCAACTGGTCGAGCTTAACCAGAGAACTCTTACACAGTGGTAAGTTTAATAAAAATATCCCTTTACACATTAAACTTTATTCTCTCATTACAACCATTGCTCTATTTGATTGATTGATTGATTTACAGGTTCTTTTTTTCTTATAACTGTCTTTATTTTGTGGTGGTGGAGGGGGGGGGGGGGGGGGGGGTGCACAGCCAAATTCATTTATAATAAGGATGGTTTTACCCACCAAACATACAACTTTGAACAGAAGTGCTGATTTATATATATATATATATATATATATATGTATATATACCAACTTTTATCCCAATTTATTCATTCTCTTTATTATCATTAACATTGTTGTTAATTTTTGCTAATTTTTGCTATCATTTTATTTATACAGGTACAATAAGACATCCAAGAAAGAAGAGAAGCAGGTTCTCGTACAAGGCTTCACTCTTGCACCCCCTCCAATGGCAGCTCAGAGACCGCTTCCAGCACCAGTGGACAGGCCCCATACCCTCTCAGCACCCGTCCACGAGGAGCAACATGCATTCTCGTTCCGTACACCAGAGAACACCGCTCAGCAAGCAAAGATGAGGCATCCAACATTTGTGCTGATCCCTTCATCCACACCACAAGCGTCGGTCAACATCCCTCCACAGAGACCTCAGTTTGTACCGATCGCTCCACGTCCTCCTCCAATGGCAAGAAGCACATTACACTACAGACTGAAAGTAGAAAGAGAGGAAGCAGATTCAGGATCAAGAAAGACAAAGAAGTACAAGCAGAGAACCAAGGGGACCACTTGCGGAAAGTGCAAGAAGCTTCGAGACAACACCACGCACAGTCAGTACTACGGAGTGTGGTTTTGTGAAGAGACTGCAACGGAATCGAAGGAACAGTGGTTAAGGAGTCAAGAAGAGAGGAGACGAGCAAAGAAAGAAGAGAAGGCAGTAGCAGCAGCTAAGAAGAAATAGACCATTTGACATCATTCAGCTGCAGTAGTGAAATTAGCAAAGACAAGAAAGTAATGCTGGAAATGTATTGAGATACATGTGATTGGACCAGAAATAGGAAACAAGTGAAAGAAGATTGAACGGCTGTTTGTTTTTGATATATGAGACACACAGGGACCTCCCTGTCTGCACTTGAGAGACATAGGAAAGATAATCTTTCTGAGAAGCCCTCGTAAGGTACCTCGAGCGGGTTTGTCAGGATGGTGCCGTTTGGAGTGACAGGGCAGGAACCCACCATGACGACAAGTATCACAAAGAAAATGAGGAGAGCAATGTGAAAGAAGAGGATGCCAGAACCATGAACTTCATAATACTCCTGAAGAAAATGGAGTTGGAATGGAATGAGAGCAATCAAATTTGTTTGGTGCATTGAAGCAGTTATCAAGTCATGTTTAATGTTGAAGCGACCTATTGACCCATGCACCCACCATTTCGCAGACGGATAAAATCTCGTTTCATCAATGTTCCATGGACTGGCGATCATTTCACATCCCAAGCATTCACCAGGCACCACTCACTGCTGGTGGCCAGAGGTGGAATGCGTACTGCTGTGGAAAGGAGTTCTTAATGCTGCCTAATACTAGAGGGGAAATGAATAATGTTGTTTTTAATGCCCTGACTAAATATTAAATAACATAATATATATTATTTTCAAAGTTTTCATTTGATGAGCTCAGATAACAGTTTCACCAAAAAAATAAAAAATAACTTGTCAAAAAGATGCAGTATAAAAAAAGCTATAGTCAGGGTTTAAAAATCACCTAATTCATTTCCCACATGTATTTGAAGGTCCCAAGCCCTTACTAGGAATCATTAACACCACCAGCATTCCCATGAACAGATAAACTTTGCTCAATATCTGGTGTGCACAGTTTAATGTTCATGAAAATGTTAAAATTGTTAATAATTCCTTCAAAAAAAAAAAGCAGAGGGAGAACTTGTAAGTACCAATATTAATATCATATATACTAAATAGTAATAGAAAATAAAAGTATTGCAAAACATAATTTGTGTGTCTTTTTGTGTTATTTAATAATGTAAGAATAGTGGGAGCAAAATAGATGCCTTTAGTCCGTTTGAAATAACGCATGAAAAAAATAGAAGAGAGCAAGATAGAGAGGAGATGAGGGAAGGATTGAGAGGAAGAAAGAAAGATATATTGAAAGGGAGAGAGGAAGAAACATAATATTGATTGAAAGAGAGAAAGAAAGATGATATGGAAAAGAGCGTTCTATCAAACTATTGATGCAATTCTTGTATACATGTATGTATCAACTATGGAAAATCACCCTCAAAAATGAATTTTGTTCTTGCTTTCCCTTTAATTAATGGGGGGGGGGGGGGGGGGGTTGTCTTAATTGGTCCTGTATGTTATCCACTCCCATCCTCAGCATTGTCTCATATCTCTCCCTCTTTATTTATCTCTATCTCTCCCTTTATCTCTCTCTCTACTTTTCCCTCTGTCATTCTCTTTCTCTCTCTCTCCCTCTTTATTTCTCCCTTTAACTCTCTTTATCTCTCTCTCTCTCTCTCTCTCCATCTATCTAGTCCTTTTTTTCTCTTCTTACTTTGTCTGTAATTTCACTCCTTACCTCTCTACTTCGCTTTCCTCCTCTTTGTTATAATTGTGGAATAGATTGTTTACCTTTATTAACTTATCAATTTTATTAATTTTATGAAATTTAACTAATAAAAACCATTACCACTTTACATAACATGCGACAACATCAGGACATTTAAAAAAATACAACAATGATTAATAATTAGCTTGTTTTATCTTATTTCTTTGATTTTTCTCATAATACAAATTGGGTACATACAAACAGACATACTATTTCAAAAAGTCTAAAATACATATATATATATATAATCATCATCTCATAATATCAATACATAATTACTTAAATTACTTGAATTACGGACTTATTGCCTGGGGCAGTGCAGTGCAGCAACTTCCCAAATTAATACACTCTTTATATTACCAAAAAGAGTGATTTGTATTATTTATAATGTAGATTTACGGGCACACACAAATAATCTATAATAATATCTAATATATAATATAATTTGTAGATCTGCTGTGAAGTGAAACTTTTGATGGAAAATGGCATCAGTCAACCAGGACTAGCAACCACTCAACTTGGCTTTAAGAATGGATTGGCCTAATCCAGTGAGTCTTGATAACATGAAAGGAATTTTTGCTTCTCAAAATGAGCATCGCAGCAATTTACAACTTCCAAGACATTTTTGGTTGAATTCTTTGTCCAGGGAAAAACCCATGAACTGCAATTGTCCAATATAGAGTGAAGATATGGCAGTGGAGGGAGGGAGGGAGGGAGGGAGGGAGGCAAAGAGAGTGAAGATAAATTATGGCAGTGGAGTGAGGGGGGCAAAGAGAGTGGAGATATGGCAGTGGAGGGAGGAGATCATGGAGCTGAGCCCAATGCAAGGGGCTCTGAAGATGGAAATACACCAATGCAGGGGGCAAAGAGAGTGAAGATAAATTATGGCAGTGGAGGGAGGCAAAGAGAGTGAAGATAAATTATGGCAGTGGAGGGAGGGAGGCAAAGAGAGTGAAGATAAATTATGGCAGTGGAGTGAGGGGGGCAAAGAGAGTGAAGATAAATTATGGCAGTGGAGTGAGGGGGGCAAAGAGAGTGGAGATAAATTATGGCAGTGGAGGGAGGGAGGCAAAGAGAGTGAAGATAAATTATGGCAGTGGAGTGAGGGGGGCAAAGAGAGTGAAGATAAATTATGGCAGTGGAGGGAGGGAGGCATAGAGAGTGAAGATAAATTATGGCAGTGGAGTGAGGGGGGCAAAGAGAGTGGAGATAAATTATGGCAGTGGAGTGAGGGGGGCAAAGAGAGTGGAGATATGGCAGTGTAGGGAGGAGATCATGGAGCTGAGCCCAATGCAAGGGGCTCTGAAGATGGAAATACACCAATGCAGGGGGCAAAGAGAGTGAAGATAAATTATGGCAGTGGAGGGAGGCAAAGAGAGTGAAGATAAATTATGGCAGTGGAGGGAGGGAGGGAGGCAAAGAGAGTGAAGATAAATTATGGCAGTGGAGGGAGGCAAAGAGAGTGAAGATAAATTATGGCAGTGGAGTGAGGGGGGCAAAGAGAGTGAAGATAAATTATGGCAGTGGAGTGAGGGGGGCAAAGAGAGTGGAGATAAATTATGGCAGTGGAGGGAGGGAGGCAAAGAGAGTGAAGATAAATTATGGCAGTGGAGTGAGGGGGGCAAAGAGAGTGAAGATAAATTATGGCAGTGGAGGGAGGGAGGCATAGAGAGTGAAGATAAATTATGGCAGTGGAGTGAGGGGGGCAAAGAGAGTGGAGATAAATTATGGCAGTGGAGTGAGGGGGGCAAAGAGAGTGGAGATATGGCAGTGTAGGGAGGAGATCATGGAGCTGAGCCCAATGCAAGGGGCTCTGAAGATGGAAATACACCAATGCAGGGGGCAAAGAGAGTGAAGATAAATTATGGCAGTGGAGGGAGGCAAAGAGAGTGAAGATAAATTATGGCAGTGGAGGGAGGGAGGGAGGCAAAGAGAGTGAAGATAAATTATGGCAGTGGAGGGAGGCAAAGAGAGTGAAGATAAATTATGGCAGTGGAGTGAGGGGGGCAAAGAGAGTGGAGATATGGCAGTGGAGGGAGGCAAAGAGAGTGGAGATAAATTATGGCAGTGGAGGGAGGGAGGCAAAGAGAGTGAAGATAAATTATGGCAGTGGAGGGAGGAGGACAAGAGAATGGAGATATGGCAGTGGAGGGAGGAGGCAATTACATACAAGAAGAAGTGTGGGGGGAAACCCATGAATTGCAATTGTCCAATGCAGAAAAGGCAAGAGTTTATGAAATTCAAGTGGAATGAGGAAGACCTCAGGCAAAGAGAGCGTCACTCGTAGAACAGCACAATCACGATGTTCGACATTTTTAAAACATTTCTAATCTGCAGTTACAAATATTTAATGCCAAAAGGCAATAACCGTGTCAATAACAGTATACAAATGTTAAACATGAACTATATTGTCTAACATTTTAAACACTTTTTAAAAGATAATGTCAACATAATAATTCCTTCTCATCAAATTGAAAAATGATACTTCTCTGATTAAAGCTTGAAGGATATGATATATGATTATATATATATTTATTAAGAATTGACAGTCGTCGCCTTGGTGATGGTGTGATCCCTCATGGTGTTGGGGATGCTGTGCTCTCTGCGTTCTGCATTGAAGAAATAAAAAGAACAAGGATGGTTTAAAGGTCACAAGTATTGACAACATTTCAAAAAGTCACAAACTCTAGGATACAGTGGAGCGCTCTTTATTTCTCTCTATCTACTTTTCCCTCTGCCGTTCTCTCTCTCTCCTTTTATATCTCTCTACCTCTTCTTACTTTGTCTGTAATTTCACTCCTTACCTCTCTACTTTACTTTACTTTCTTATAATTGAAGTAGACTTGGGTATCTACTTGGACACCATAACCAGACATGTAATACTCACTGGAAATGTATCAGGCTAGACATCCTTAACTTCCAGTAATCCAGTATAGGTACGTCTGTTCGGTTGCATGAGAGAGAGAGAGAGAGAGAGTTCAGGTTGACTCTCTTCCACGGAAGCTTCCAATAGGAATAGCGCCATCTAGTGGTGAGGGTGGCTATTGTAGACAGCAGACGTCGTCTGCTAGCGTAGGCTGGCGTAGGCTGCTACTGGATACGGCTGACGTCGTCTGCTAGCGTAGCTTGATATCATAAACTACTATATAATTAAGAATTGACAGTCGTCGCCTTGATGATGTGTTGGGGATGCTCTGCTCTGCGTTCTGCATTGAAGAAATGAAAAGAACAAGGATGGTTTAAAGGTCACAAGTATTGACAACATTTCAAAAAGTCACAAAATACAATGCCGTTCTCTCTTATTTCTCTACCTCTGCCGTTCTCTCTTCTTATTTCTATTTCTACTTTTCCCCTCTTCTTACTTTTTATTTCTCTATATCTACTTTTTCTCCCCTCTACTTTTCCATCTTCTTATTTCTCTCTATGTACGTTTCCCCTCTACTTTTCCCTCTTCTCTATCTACTTTTCCCTCTTCTTACTTTGTCTGTAATTTCACTCCTTACCTCTCTACTTCACTTTCCTCCTCGTCGCCTTGATGATGTGATCGGCCCTCATGGGGTTGGGGAGGCTCTGCGTTCTGCATTGAAGAAATGAAATGAACAAGGATGGTTTAAAGGTGCACAAACTCTAGGATACCATGTAGCGCTCTTTAAAGGGACACTGCATGCATATGCATGGCGCGGCGGGGCGGCGCGGCGGAGGAGGGCGGCGCGGGCGGCGCAGGCCCCGCCCGCCGGCGGGTGTTCTAATTTCTTTATTTTTATTGTTTTTCCTAAAGAGAAGATCGTGCCATAACTTTTGCGCAGGGGCCATGCTAATCTTCTCTGTATCGTTCCAATTTTAATAGATGTGTTGCCGAAGCGAACACGAAAGTACCTGAGAGCCGGACTCCCTTTAAACAATCCGCCCGTAAACTTCAATTCCGCACAGTTTTGCGCCGTAAGCACGTGTTCCCGTATGCAGCGGAGTTTTGCAATGAGTCTAAACGGTTCTATGACCCACTGATTTGAATAACACTGGACCACATAAAAGAATGATCGTGTGACCCTTATTCCCACCAATAAGGAGCGCACACAATCTTTGTGTATGCAAAACGCCCACGAGGCATTTGCACGCACGGATGCTTCCTTTGTGTCCAAAGTCCAAAGGAAGCTATCGATTTGCTATATAGATCGGTGGGATCTCAATTGACTATATAAACCCCGACGTCCGTGGCGCTCTTGAACTTCTAGTTGATTGCATAGTTGAGTCAGCAATGTGGCACGTGGTTACGCAGTGTGATTCAGACATCATACTGGAAGACAGTTGTAACAGGAAAGCCAGTAGGGACTTTTAGATCTGCACAACGACAACGTGGATTGCTACGATCGACGTCCTTTTAATGCACTGCCTTGATTGGACGTCACATGTATCAGTCCACGCAAATCTAAAAGTCCCTAATATTACGTCATCCCCGACTCGTTGGTGTTTGCCTGCAAACAAACAAAAAATGTACAACACATTGGCTACGAGGCTATCTTTCTATAAAAGCATAATACATACATGCATTCATAATTATAAAATGAGAGATAGAGAAAGAGAGAAGAGAGAGGAGAGAGAAGAGAGAAAGAGGGAGAGAGAGAGAGAAAGAAGAGGGAGAAGGAGAGAGAAGAGAGAAGGAGAGAGAGAGAGAGAGAGAGAAAGAAAGGAAAGAGAGAGATACGATTAACTTCCTCCAAAATACAACTTTGGATCAACCTACGAATTTGAATCATTCACATACGTTACAGTGAATTCAGGGAACAGGACATACTAACAGCGGGCTCAACTACATGTATATGAACATTTGCAAGGCTAAGAACAGGAGGAGGGAATTCAATGGTTACAACCCTTCCACAAGATTTGAGATCTAAAAGAAGTATGCTGTTATAAGACTTTCTGTGCTATCAAAATAATGCATGGTGAGATAATAAAACGCTTGGGAGAATTGCGCGATATTGATGCAAATTTCAAATGTCAAATACTGATAATAATTCTTCCAGACACGAATAATTAGTAGTTATATGTACACGAGTTTGAGTGTGAGTTTGAGTTCGAAGTCTTTTATCTAAACAAAAAGTACATCCAATTTCTTTATTTTTATTGTTTTGCCTAACAGAGAAGATCGTGCCATATCTAATTTGGCCGAGATATGCCAATCTTCTCTGTAGTGTTCCAATTTGGCCGAGATATGCCAATCTTCTCTGTAGTGTTCCAATTTGGCCGAGATATGCCAATCTTCTCTCTCTCTCTCTCTCTATCTCTCTCTTTGATTTTCTTTTGCGCTCCGTCTTTCGAGCTCCGTCTTTTTCTCCCGGTCTAAAAAAAAAAAAAAATCCCAAAAAAAAAAAATCGTTCATTTAAAGGGCATGTGTCAGGTTTGTGGTGTGACCCAGGTTTATCTTAAAGGACCCCTCCTCTCAACCATCATCTGTATAAATATGTAATTAAAGGTGAGATTTGCCTTTGCTCCAGACCCTCATTTTGCCAAAGCTGATTTCAAGACTTTTGGGGGCTAAAAACGTTAGTTTTGGTCCGTTTTAAGTCGGGTTTTCGGGAAATTATGAAAATAGAATCATTCTAAAATGCAAAAATATGGAACGCTTCACGATTTTGCGTGTCATCCTTGCGCAGGGGCCATGCTAATCTTCTCTGTATCGTTCCAATTTTAATAGATGTGTTGCCGAAGCGAACACGAAAGTACCTGAGAGCCGGACTCCCTTTAAACAATCCGCCCGTAAACTTCAATTCCGCACAGTTTTGCGCCGTAAGCACGTGTTCCCGTATGCAGCGGAGTTTTGCAATGAGTCTAAACGGTTCTATGACCCACTGATTTGAATAACACTGGACCACATAAAAGAATGATCGTGTGACCCTTATTCCCACCAATAAGGAGCGCACACAATCTTTGTGTATGCAAAACGCCCACGAGGCATTTGCACGCACGGATGCTTCCTTTGTGTCCAAAGTCCAAAGGAAGCTATCGATTTGCTATATAGATCGGTGGGATCTCAATTGACTATATAAACCCCGACGTCCGTGGCGCTCTTGAACTTCTAGTTGATTGCATAGTTGAGTCAGCAATGTGGCACGTGGTTACGCAGTGTGATTCAGACATCATACTGGAAGACAGTTGTAACAGGAAAGCCAGTAGGGACTTTTAGATCTGCACAACGACAACGTGGATTGCTACGATCGACGTCCTTTTAATGCACTGCCTTGATTGGACGTCACATGTATCAGTCCACGCAAATCTAAAAGTCCCTAATATTACGTCATCCCCGACTCGTTGGTGTTTGCCTGCAAACAAACAAAAAATGTACAACACATTGGCTACGAGGCTATCTTTCTATAAAAGCATAATACATACATGCATTCATAATTATAAAATGAGAGATAGAGAAAGAGAGAAGAGAGAGGAGAGAGAAGAGAGAAAGAGGGAGAGAGAGAGAGAAAGAAGAGGGAGAAGGAGAGAGAAGAGAGAAGGAGAGAGAGAGAGAGAGAGAGAAAGAAAGGAAAGAGAGAGATACGATTAACTTCCTCCAAAATACAACTTTGGATCAACCTACGAATTTGAATCATTCACATACGTTACAGTGAATTCAGGGAACAGGACATACTAACAGCGGGCTCAACTACATGTATATGAACATTTGCAAGGCTAAGAACAGGAGGAGGGAATTCAATGGTTACAACCCTTCCACAAGATTTGAGATCTAAAAGAAGTATGCTGTTATAAGACTTTCTGTGCTATCAAAATAATGCATGGTGAGATAATAAAACGCTTGGGAGAATTGCGCGATATTGATGCAAATTTCAAATGTCAAATACTGATAATAATTCTTCCAGACACGAATAATTAGTAGTTATATGTACACGAGTTTGAGTGTGAGTTTGAGTTCGAAGTCTTTTATCTAAACAAAAAGTACATCCAATTTCTTTATTTTTATTGTTTTGCCTAACAGAGAAGATCGTGCCATATCTAATTTGGCCGAGATCGGCCAATCTTCTCTGTAGCGTTCCAATTTGGCCGAGATATGCCAATCTTCTCTGTAGCGTTCCAATTTGGCCGAGATATGCCAATCTTCTCTGTAGCGTTCCAATTTGGCCGAGATATGCCAATCTTCTCTGTAGCGTTCTAATTTTGACGAGATCGGCCAATCTTCTCTGTAGTGTTCCAATTTGGCCGAGATATGCCAATCTTCTCTGTAGTGTTCCAATTTGGCCGAGATATGCCAATCTTCTCTGTAGCGTTCCAATTTGGCCGAGATATGCCAATCTTCTCTGTAGTGTTCCAATTTGGCCGAGATATGCCAATCTTCTCTGTAGTGTTCCAATTTGGCCGAGATATGCCAATCTTCTCTCTCTCTCTCTCTCTATCTCTCTCTTTGATTTTCTTTTGCGCTCCGTCTTTCGAGCTCCGTCTTTTTCTCCCGGTCTAAAAAAAAAAAAAAATCCAAAAAAAAAAAAATCGTTCATTTAAAGGGCATGTGTCAGGTTTGTGGTGTGACCCAGGTTTATCTTAAAGGACCCCTCCTCTCAACCATCATCTGTATAAATATGTAATTAAAGGTGAGATTTGCCTTTGCTCCAGACCCTCATTTTGCCAAAGCTGATTTCAAGACTTTTGGGGGCTAAAAACGTTAGTTTTGGTCCGTTTTAAGTCGGGTTTTCGGGAAATTATGAAAATAGAATCATTCTAAAATGCAAAAATATGGAACGCTTCACGATTTTGCGTGTCATCCTTGCGCAGGGGCCATGCTAATCTTCTCTGTATCGTTCCAATTTTAATAGATGTGTTGCCGAAGCGAACACGAAAGTACCTGAGAGCCGGACTCCCTTTAAACAATCCGCCCGTAAACTTCAATTCCGCACAGTTTTGCGCCGTAAGCACGTGTTCCCGTATGCAGCGGAGTTTTGCAATGAGTCTAAACGGTTCTATGACCCACTGATTTGAATAACACTGGACCACATAAAAGAATGATCGTGTGACCCTTATTCCCACCAATAAGGAGCGCACACAATCTTTGTGTATGCAAAACGCCCACGAGGCATTTGCACGCACGGATGCTTCCTTTGTGTCCAAAGTCCAAAGGAAGCTATCGATTTGCTATATAGATCGGTGGGATCTCAATTGACTATATAAACCCCGACGTCCGTGGCGCTCTTGAACTTCTAGTTGATTGCATAGTTGAGTCAGCAATGTGGCACGTGGTTACGCAGTGTGATTCAGACATCATACTGGAAGACAGTTGTAACAGGAAAGCCAGTAGGGACTTTTAGATCTGCACAACGACAACGTGGATTGCTACGATCGACGTCCTTTTAATGCACTGCCTTGATTGGACGTCACATGTATCAGTCCACGCAAATCTAAAAGTCCCTAATATTACGTCATCCCCGACTCGTTGGTGTTTGCCTGCAAACAAACAAAAAATGTACAACACATTGGCTACGAGGCTATCTTTCTATAAAAGCATAATACATACATGCATTCATAATTATAAAATGAGAGATAGAGAAAGAGAGAAGAGAGAGGAGAGAGAAGAGAGAAAGAGGGAGAGAGAGAGAGAAAGAAGAGGGAGAAGGAGAGAGAAGAGAGAAGGAGAGAGAGAGAGAGAGAGAGAAAGAAAGGAAAGAGAGAGATACGATTAACTTCCTCCAAAATACAACTTTGGATCAACCTACGAATTTGAATCATTCACATACGTTACAGTGAATTCAGGGAACAGGACATACTAACAGCGGGCTCAACTACATGTATATGAACATTTGCAAGGCTAAGAACAGGAGGAGGGAATTCAATGGTTACAACCCTTCCACAAGATTTGAGATCTAAAAGAAGTATGCTGTTATAAGACTTTCTGTGCTATCAAAATAATGCATGGTGAGATAATAAAACGCTTGGGAGAATTGCGCGATATTGATGCAAATTTCAAATGTCAAATACTGATAATAATTCTTCCAGACACGAATAATTAGTAGTTATATGTACACGAGTTTGAGTGTGAGTTTGAGTTCGAAGTCTTTTATCTAAACAAAAAGTACATCCAATTTCTTTATTTTTATTGTTTTGCCTAACAGAGAAGATCGTGCCATATCTAATTTGGCCGAGATATGCCAATCTTCTCTGTAGTGTTCCAATTTGGCCGAGATATGCCAATCTTCTCTCTCTCTCTCTCTCTATCTCTCTCTTTGATTTTCTTTTGCGCTCCGTCTTTCGAGCTCCGTCTTTTTCTCCCGGTCTAAAAAAAAAAAAAAATCCCAAAAAAAAAAAATCGTTCATTTAAAGGGCATGTGTCAGGTTTGTGGTGTGACCCAGGTTTATCTTAAAGGACCCCTCCTCTCAACCATCATCTGTATAAATATGTAATTAAAGGTGAGATTTGCCTTTGCTCCAGACCCTCATTTTGCCAAAGCTGATTTCAAGACTTTTGGGGGCTAAAAACGTTAGTTTTGGTCCGTTTTAAGTCGGGTTTTCGGGAAATTATGAAAATAGAATCATTCTAAAATGCAAAAATATGGAACGCTTCACGATTTTGCGTGTCATCCTTGCGCAGGGGCCATGCTAATCTTCTCTGTATCGTTCCAATTTTAATAGATGTGTTGCCGAAGCGAACACGAAAGTACCTGAGAGCCGGACTCCCTTTAAACAATCCGCCCGTAAACTTCAATTCCGCACAGTTTTGCGCCGTAAGCACGTGTTCCCGTATGCAGCGGAGTTTTGCAATGAGTCTAAACGGTTCTATGACCCACTGATTTGAATAACACTGGACCACATAAAAGAATGATCGTGTGACCCTTATTCCCACCAATAAGGAGCGCACACAATCTTTGTGTATGCAAAACGCCCACGAGGCATTTGCACGCACGGATGCTTCCTTTGTGTCCAAAGTCCAAAGGAAGCTATCGATTTGCTATATAGATCGGTGGGATCTCAATTGACTATATAAACCCCGACGTCCGTGGCGCTCTTGAACTTCTAGTTGATTGCATAGTTGAGTCAGCAATGTGGCACGTGGTTACGCAGTGTGATTCAGACATCATACTGGAAGACAGTTGTAACAGGAAAGCCAGTAGGGACTTTTAGATCTGCACAACGACAACGTGGATTGCTACGATCGACGTCCTTTTAATGCACTGCCTTGATTGGACGTCACATGTATCAGTCCACGCAAATCTAAAAGTCCCTAATATTACGTCATCCCCGACTCGTTGGTGTTTGCCTGCAAACAAACAAAAAATGTACAACACATTGGCTACGAGGCTATCTTTCTATAAAAGCATAATACATACATGCATTCATAATTATAAAATGAGAGATAGAGAAAGAGAGAAGAGAGAGGAGAGAGAAGAGAGAAAGAGGGAGAGAGAGAGAGAAAGAAGAGGGAGAAGGAGAGAGAAGAGAGAAGGAGAGAGAGAGAGAGAGAAAGAAAGGAAAGAGAGAGATACGATTAACTTCCTCCAAAATACAACTTTGGATCAACCTACGAATTTGAATCATTCACATACGTTACAGTGAATTCAGGGAACAGGACATACTAACAGCGGGCTCAACTACATGTATATGAACATTTGCAAGGCTAAGAACAGGAGGAGGGAATTCAATGGTTACAACCCTTCCACAAGATTTGAGATCTAAAAGAAGTATGCTGTTATAAGACTTTCTGTGCTATCAAAATAATGCATGGTGAGATAATAAAACGCTTGGGAGAATTGCGCGATATTGATGCAAATTTCAAATGTCAAATACTGATAATAATTCTTCCAGACACGAATAATTAGTAGTTATATGTACACGAGTTTGAGTGTGAGTTTGAGTTCGAAGTCTTTTATCTAAACAAAAAGTACATCCAATTTCTTTATTTTTATTGTTTTGCCTAACAGAGAAGATCGTGCCATATCTAATTTGGCCGAGATCGGCCAATCTTCTCTGTAGCGTTCCAATTTGGCCGAGATATGCCAATCTTCTCTGTAGCGTTCCAATTTGGCCGAGATATGCCAATCTTCTCTGTAGCGTTCCAATTTGGCCGAGATATGCCAATCTTCTCTGTAGCGTTCTAATTTTGACGAGATCGGCCAATCTTCTCTGTAGTGTTCCAATTTGGCCGAGATATGCCAATCTTCTCTGTAGTGTTCCAATTTGGCCGAGATATGCCAATCTTCTCTGTAGCGTTCCAATTTGGCCGAGATATGCCAATCTTCTCTGTAGTGTTCCAATTTGGCCGAGATATGCCAATCTTCTCTGTAGTGTTCCAATTTGGCCGAGATATGCCAATCTTCTCTCTCTCTCTCTCTCTATCTCTCTCTTTGATTTTCTTTTGCGCTCCGTCTTTCGAGCTCCGTCTTTTTCTCCCGGTCTAAAAAAAAAAAAAAATCCAAAAAAAAAAAAATCGTTCATTTAAAGGGCATGTGTCAGGTTTGTGGTGTGACCCAGGTTTATCTTAAAGGACCCCTCCTCTCAACCATCATCTGTATAAATATGTAATTAAAGGTGAGATTTGCCTTTGCTCCAGACCCTCATTTTGCCAAAGCTGATTTCAAGACTTTTGGGGGCTAAAAACGTTAGTTTTGGTCCGTTTTAAGTCGGGTTTTCGGGAAATTATGAAAATAGAATCATTCTAAAATGCAAAAATATGGAACGCTTCACGATTTTGCGTGTCATCCTTGCGCAGGGGCCATGCTAATCTTCTCTGTATCGTTCCAATTTTAATAGATGTGTTGCCGAAGCGAACACGAAAGTACCTGAGAGCCGGACTCCCTTTAAACAATCCGCCCGTAAACTTCAATTCCGCACAGTTTTGCGCCGTAAGCACGTGTTCCCGTATGCAGCGGAGTTTTGCAATGAGTCTAAACGGTTCTATGACCCACTGATTTGAATAACACTGGACCACATAAAAGAATGATCGTGTGACCCTTATTCCCACCAATAAGGAGCGCACACAATCTTTGTGTATGCAAAACGCCCACGAGGCATTTGCACGCACGGATGCTTCCTTTGTGTCCAAAGTCCAAAGGAAGCTATCGATTTGCTATATAGATCGGTGGGATCTCAATTGACTATATAAACCCCGACGTCCGTGGCGCTCTTGAACTTCTAGTTGATTGCATAGTTGAGTCAGCAATGTGGCACGTGGTTACGCAGTGTGATTCAGACATCATACTGGAAGACAGTTGTAACAGGAAAGCCAGTAGGGACTTTTAGATCTGCACAACGACAACGTGGATTGCTACGATCGACGTCCTTTTAATGCACTGCCTTGATTGGACGTCACATGTATCAGTCCACGCAAATCTAAAAGTCCCTAATATTACGTCATCCCCGACTCGTTGGTGTTTGCCTGCAAACAAACAAAAAATGTACAACACATTGGCTACGAGGCTATCTTTCTATAAAAGCATAATACATACATGCATTCATAATTATAAAATGAGAGATAGAGAAAGAGAGAAGAGAGAGGAGAGAGAAGAGAGAAAGAGGGAGAGAGAGAGAGAAAGAAGAGGGAGAAGGAGAGAGAAGAGAGAAGGAGAGAGAGAGAGAGAGAGAGAAAGAAAGGAAAGAGAGAGATACGATTAACTTCCTCCAAAATACAACTTTGGATCAACCTACGAATTTGAATCATTCACATACGTTACAGTGAATTCAGGGAACAGGACATACTAACAGCGGGCTCAACTACATGTATATGAACATTTGCAAGGCTAAGAACAGGAGGAGGGAATTCAATGGTTACAACCCTTCCACAAGATTTGAGATCTAAAAGAAGTATGCTGTTATAAGACTTTCTGTGCTATCAAAATAATGCATGGTGAGATAATAAAACGCTTGGGAGAATTGCGCGATATTGATGCAAATTTCAAATGTCAAATACTGATAATAATTCTTCCAGACACGAATAATTAGTAGTTATATGTACACGAGTTTGAGTGTGAGTTTGAGTTCGAAGTCTTTTATCTAAACAAAAAGTACATCCAATTTCTTTATTTTTATTGTTTTGCCTAACAGAGAAGATCGTGCCATATCTATTGCGCAGGGGTCATTCAGAAAACAACGAACGTAGAGCGGATAGTTGAGCCTCCACTACGCCTGAACGATCGGCCTGGGCACACGGAAAATGCACGATCTTTCCTGCCGCATCACTGGTCGCTTTGATCGAAGTTTTAGAAGTTGGCAATGTTTTTAACATCGATATTCTTGAATTTGCATGTATGCAGCCTTAAAAAAGGAATGTACATGCAACTCTAAACTATCTCCTCTGAGTACAAACCTTCTATCCAGCGTTCGAGCTGAAGGCCTACATATTACTGAGCTAGGAGCCATTCATCAGCTATTAAAATGCAGTTTTGTATTTAATCCGGTCCGTGCACGTGGAGTTATGGAAAGCGATTAAAGTCTAAGAGAGGGAGGGGTTCTTACTTCGGATGATCTATAGTTAGGCACTCATTAAACAGGCCTATCATAAATATCCCTTTCGATCAGATATTGAACTTATGATGAAATATAATTAAATTGAAGATTTTTGAATGTTGCAGATATATTTAAGGGGACAAAAAAGGTACCTGTCAAAGCGTACAATTTCGGTATATACTGACAAATAGGGCAGACACATACAATGTACATGTTTGTTGTCTAATCTTAATATCTAACATTAGAATAATTCATCAAGGATCATGTTACAATGTTTGGAGACTTAACGGTATTAAACATCCCATCAAACCAACAAGATTGTCCGATCGACAAGGTTCATTCAGTGATAATGCTGAGAAAGTCGTGCAGAGGGCAATACACCAGTTTACAGTTGTGTGCGCCATTTTAAACAAAGCCAATGACCTAGAGGTCATGTATTTATGCGTAAATTAAGATTGCACCCATGCAAATTAAGATGATATCACTGGCTACGCGCTGCGTTGTGCGCGCACATCATTATTTGCATGGGCGCAATCTTAATTTACGCATAAATACCACTGGTCAAAGGTTATTGGCCCCGTTTTTGGGCCAATGACCCGAGGTCAACTGTCTGCGCATGCGCACTGATACAACTGTAAACTGGTGTATTAAAGATAAAGTTGAGTTTTGGTCATGTGATTGTATTGTGAAAGAAACGGTGTAGAATCTATCAGAAAAGGTTGATCATCTAGTATATAAGTATTCGTGTGTATTTCAAGGTTCTGGAATCATCAAAATTATAAGAAATTTGGCCAAATCTTGGCAAAGTTACAAGCACTGTACACAGAATTATGTATATGGGACTACACGAGCACATGGCGAAAAAAACCTACCCCCGAGTTTTACGATGAACATGACATATTTAGAATATGAAGGCATTTGAAGAGCCATGCTTTTCAGGGAACATGTCTTATCTGATGTTCTTCCACACTTGCATAATAAGAATGATAAAGTTCACAAATTATTTTTCACCTCTTCCCAGAACTCAACCTTCTCTTTAAGACCAACCTATTGGTCTCATGGTTTCATCTCTCAGGCAGTGGTAGCATGTACTGTCGATCATTAGAAGTCTTAAGAATCCTCAGGTCACTCTAGAAAAGACATAATAGAAGAGAGAGAGGGAGGAGAGATATTTTACTTCACTGGTATATAATAAGCAACTTTTGAATCATGTTGGAAAAAACAATGTGCACATGTAATTGCTGAAGTAAATGCACATTGAAAACCGAGTAGTCTAAACAACAAAATAACGGAAAAACAATACATATTAATTAAAAACACGCATGTATTTAGGGGTGTTTTAAATCATGTTCTTAAACGTTAACAACAAAAAATACCGAGCGATTAAAAGCTACGTATAAAACAGTATATACGAGAGGTTAGTCGTATACATAATTAGTTTGAAGGGTCAAATACTATAAATAAATCTTCCAAATACGGATAATTAGTAGTTAGATATACATAGCACGTATAGTAGGTCTTGGCCTATATGTATCAAATGAGCTCTAATATCGCAATTGGCAGGGCCGAGGGAGATAGAAAGAGCGCGCGCACAGCTGATGTAACACACAGCTAATTGCAGTTTTTAAAATCATAGGCTAAATTAATACACAATTGCACATGAGGGTATGGCTTTACAAGAAGATATATCAAATGAATCTCACCATGATCAACGTTGTATGATAATCCAAATAATTATCCAAAACTGTGTTCATCCCAAAAGATGCCCTTCACCGCTCATTTAGAAACCACCAACTTCGAGCGAATAATTGATCCCCCACTACGCCGGAACGATAGGCTTGGACACACGGAGAGTCCATGCCCTTTCCTCCCGCATCACATTTGGCGCTCGTTTAAAGTTTTAGAAGTTGGTAATGTTTGAAACATCAACATTCTTGAACTTGAATGGCTGCTGCTTTCAAAGACAATGAACATTGTACATGTATCTCTAAACTATCTCCTTTGGGTACAATCTCTCTATCCAGCGTTCGACCTGTACAATTAGGCCATCATTACTGAGCCTCTGAGGAACCATGCACCATCTGCTAAGGCAGACTGGTATTCTGAGATGAACAAAATAACATGTTACGGACCGGTCCGTCAACGTTTAAATGTCGAGGAATCTGTAGTAAGACAAACACACATATATCATTATTTACTTATCCCTTTAGGATCAGATATTGAACTTATGATGAAATATGATTAAATTGCAAATTTCAGCATTTTCACATTCCAGGAATAATTAAGATGGAGGGGGGGGGGGGGGGGATATCACCATGGTTAACTTTGTATGAAAATCCAAATGAAAAATGAATCCAAAACTGTGTTCATCCCAAAGGATGCCCTTCAATATATCAAGATATATACAATGAGGGGCTCATTCACAAACCACCGACTTTGACCCGATAGTTCATCCTCCGCATCGCCGGAACGATCGGCATCGAGTTTAAGAAGTTGGCGGTGTTGATCGCCATTCTTGAATTTGCTTGGCTGCAGATTTCAAAACAATGTACTTGTATCTATAAACTATTAAACTACTTATACCCAGCGTTCGACATGTAGGCCAACATTACTGAGCTGAGGAGCCGTCAGCAAATACTAGGTCCAGTCCTACATGGTAGGCCTGTGACTATGAGGCTATATATAATTTGTGTCGAATTAGGAGCTCTAAAATCGCAACTTGGCCGGGCAGAGAGAGAGAGAGAAAGCAGAGAGATGACTAAATGATGCATGTACACATCAAATGAATCTCACCATGGCTAACGTTGTATAATCCAAATGATAATCCAAAAATACGTTCATCCCAAAAGATGCCCTTTACTATACTGAAATCAAGGCGCTCATTCAGAAGCCACCTACTTTGAGCGGTACTAGTAGTCGATCCTCCACTACGCCGGAACCACGTGGTTGGAATCCCGGGGAGTGCAGGGTCTTTCCTGCCGCATTACATTGGTCGCTCGACCGTTTGAAGTTTTAGAAGTTTGCAATGTTTTAAACATCGATATTTTTGAATTTGCATGTAGGCTATGCAGCTTTCAAAGACAATGTACATGTATCTCTAAACTATCTCCTGTGATTAAAAACCTTCTACCAGCGTTTGAGCTGCATATAGGCCAACATTACTAAGGAATCATCATCATTCATCAGCTAATTAGACAGGCTGGTAATCAGATATGAAAAAATAACAAGTTACGGACAGGTCCTTGCACGTGGAGTTATGGAAAGTTACAGAGATCCGGTAATTTTGTCTCAGATTCTGAAACTAATTCCTTGATTTAGCTCATGCTGCAATGATAATTATAAACCTCTAGGTTAGTCAGGAACCCCATGACTTTTACAAGCCGATCGCCTGTCTGGTTATCAAGATATTTATGATTGGAAACCGAAACAAAATTTTGCGTTTTCCTATCGGTTTCATAACACTACAGTCTATTGGGGAAAACGAGTATGGTAAAACCGGTCACTCAAAGATTTTTACTTTTTTGAGGCACTACTTAATCATTTTAAAGCGCGAATTTGTAGGTCTTCAATATTACACCATATGACAGACACTGATAACACGTATAGGGCCGTGCATCTCAGATTTAACATTTGTTAAAAGATGCCTTTAAAGTCTCGGAGGAGAGGGAGGGGCTTTTACTTCGGCGAATCTATAGTTAGGCTCTCATAATTATTAGGCCTATCATAAGTATCCCTTTTGGATCAGATATTGAACTTATTATGAAATGTAATGAAATTGAAATGTTTAGAATGTTTACATTACAGATATATTCAAGAGGGACAAACATGTGTGCAAGAGTACATTGTCAGTACATAGGGCATCATTGAGACGTGCGAATTTTGGCATCTTGATTTGAGTGTAATTTACACTAAGCCGCATGAGTGCACACAGACATTGACCCTAGCTATCTTGTTTCGTATCGCAGCATAAACAAAATGAACGTTGATGTCTGCACTATGTCAATCAGCTGTTTTCGCGCACCCTCGAGTCTTCTTCACGAACCTCGATCGTGTTTCGTACACGAAGCGGCACTGGCTACTCTAAAAAAGGCAGGCAGGGTTCTGCGGCCGAAGGAGCGTGCAAGATGGCCCTCAAAATTGACTGAATCTGAAAGGATCTTCTTCTATCTCCCTTCCCTTTCTATCCTTCTCTCTAGCTCTTGTCTTGAGCTCCGTCTTTCGAGCTCTCTCCTTTTCTCCCGGTCTAATACGGGATCTAGCTAAAATTGCTCAAATCTGTAGGGCTAGAAAAATAAAAATGTGTAAATCTTAAATATTAATTTCCAGCATAGCTAGGGGCTAGAAGCACGTACTTCATTTCTCGTGCTAAAGAGAGTAGTATGATATTAAAACAACATTATTCAGTTTGAAAAGAGAACAAAAGTTGAAGGATATCTGTCGGTCTGTCAAGCAACACGTACATCGAAAACATAAGAAAGGTTTTTAGAAAAGAGGTGTGGGTGTAGTCTTATACAAAATTTGTTGAAGGTAAAATACTATGAATAATTCTTCCAAAATAGGAATGGTTGAAGCACAAAGTAGATGTGTCACAGGAGATATAATCGTAATTTGGCCAAGAGAGAGAGAGAGCGCGCAGAGAGATCATTATCATTATCAGATTAGGCTCATAATTATACTAGGCTGCAAGCACACTTTCACATCAGGGTATGTTGTTACAAGAAGATATATTTCAAATGAATCTCACCATGATCGACGATGTATGATAATCCAAGTAATAATCCAAACTCTGTTCATCCAAAAAAAATCTTTTCACTGTATATCGATAAAACGAGGCGCTCATTCACTAACCACCAACTTTGAGCGGATAGTTGATCCTCGGCTACGCTGGAACGATCGGCCTGCATACACGGGGAGTGCAGGGTCTTTCCTGCCGCATCACATTGGTCGCTCGATCGTTTTAAGTTTGAGAAGTTAGCAATGTTTTAAAGAGAAGGTTGAGTTCTGGGAAGAGGTGAAAAATAATTTGTGAGCATTACTCATTCTTATTATGCAAGTGTGGAAGAACATCAGTTAAGACAATGTTCCCTGAAAAGCATGGCTCTTCTGAAATGCCTTCATATTCTAAATATGCATGTAACATCGTAAACATCGGGGGCCGGCTTTTTACGCCACGTGTTCGTGTAGTCCCATATACATCTTTCTGTGCACGTGTTTATAACTTTACCAAGACTTGGCCAAATTTCTTATCATTTTGATGATTCCAGAACCTTGCAATACACACAAATTCTTATATGCTAGATGATCAACCTTTTCTGGTCGGTTCCACATCGTTTCTTTCACAATCCAATCGCATGACCAGAACTTAACTTCATCTTTAAACATCAATATTTTTGAATTTGCATGTTGGCTATGCAGCTATCAAAGACAAGGTACACGTATCTCTAAACGGGGTCTATTCGCTATTCATAAGGACCGCTATTCATAAGGTCCGCTATTCATAAGGACCGATATTCATAACGTGTAAATTCCCGTACTTCCGGGTCTGCTATTCATAATGGCAAAAGAGGGTCACTATTCATAATGAAATAAGGTTCGTTAATCATAAGGACCTCTATTCATAACGTGAGATGAGGGTCGCTATTCATAATTCATATTAAGGGTCATTAATCATAAGGACCGCTATTCATAATATGAAATCAGGGTCGCTATTCATAATACGACGAGAGGGTCGCTATTCATAATACGAAATAAGGTTCATTACTTATAAGGGTCGCTATTCATAACACGGGAAGAGGGTCGCTATTCATAATACGAAATGAGGGTCGCTATTCATAATAGGAGAAGAGGGTCGCTATTCATAATAGGAGAAGAGGGTCGCTATTCATAATAGGAGAAGAGGGTCGCTATTCATAATAGGAGAAGAGGGTCGCTATTCATAATAGGAAATGAGGGTCGCTAATCGCTATTCATAATAGGAGAAGAGGGTTGCTATTCATAATAGGAGAAGAGGGTCGCTATTCATAATAGGAGAAGAGGGTCGCTATTCATAATAGGAGAAGAGGGTCGCTATTCATAATAGGAGAAGAGGGTCGCTATTCATAATAGGAAATGAGGGTCGCTATTCATAATAGGAGAAGAGGGTCGCTATTCATAAAAGGAGAAGAGGGTCGCTATTCATAATAGGAGAAGAGGGTCGCTATTCATAATAGGAGAAGAGGGTCGCTATTCATAATAGGAGAAGAGGGTCGCTATTCATAAAAGGAGAAGAGGGTCGCTATTCATAATAGGAGAAGAGGGTCGCTATTCATAAAAGGAGAAGAGGGTCGCTATTCATAATAGGAGAAGAGGGTCGCTATTCATAATACGAAATGAGGTTCGCTATTCATAATAGGAGAAGAGGGTCGCTATTCATAATAGGAGAAGAGGGTCGCTATTCATAATAGAAGAAGAGGGTCGCTATTCATAATACGAAATGAGGGTCGCTATTCATAATAGGAGAAGAGGGTCGCTATTCATAATACGAAATGAGGGTCGCTATTCATAATAGGAGAAGAGGGTCGCTATTCATAATACCGAAAAAGTCAAAATTACATAAGCAATAAACTAAATGTTAATAAGAAAGCGACAAACTGGACACCCCATGGCTACAGGGTAGGCCGAGGGGGGGGGGGGGGTGGGGTAGGCCACATGGTCCCAAACATTTGAAGAAAATATTTATTGAAAACTCACATTTCTGAAGAAAGAAAGGCGTGCCTAAATAATGAACGTGTCCCATCATTCCGGTCACCAGCCCCCCCCCCCCCTCCCCCCTGCCCCCCCCCCTCCCATTCGGCTCACCCTCCCGGCAGTATTCCCTTGGTACATGTACATATAAACGACAATTCTCGTCCAAGTAGTTCATAGATGGCGTAGCCTGTGTGTGTTTAAGGGTGAGGGCGGTGGGGTTGTATCAGTGTTGCCTTCAAGGGGTTGATCTATCATGTATCTTATCCTCAGCAAAGAAAGAAAGCGACAGAGAGGGGGTTGTATGGACTTAAGTTATATACCATATTCAAGCTTTTCGTAAATATACAATGTCGCACGACATATTTTCCATATAAGTAAGGAAATTGGATACTCAGAATCAGATACGATTTTTGTTTACCGTAAGACATTATGTAAACGGTTGCATCCCCTGTATTGTGTATTTTTAAAAAATAATTTACTTTTTAGCTTTGATAATTATAGACATCCCCATAATCTAGCTCATATATTCCCCCGCTACAGCGGTGAAAACAAGAAGGAAAACACACATAATCCTATCGTCATTTGTCCCGCTCGTGGGAAATCTTGCCCAACCACCATGCACCCCCCCCCCCCCCGACTGAGCTTATCGTGGCTACGCCACTGACACATCAAGTAGAAAAAGCATGCTCATTATTATAGCCATTTAAGGACTTAGTTTGCTATTTTAAGAAACTAGTAATTGTTTATACGAAAAATTTTTTTTTGTAGAAAGTGACTTTTAGTAGGACTTATGGAACTACAAATTATATAGCCTTAGTCAGATCCAGGCACACAGAAGCTCTTCAATTCAGTTTTCCATGAATTATCATGCCTCAGGATACTAATAATCATATTAATTAACCTAACTTGATATATCCAAAAACTTGATCTCCTGAAACGTTCTGAATATCAAAAACAAACGGAGTTTGACCGGACCATTAGCCTATACACTGTGAAAAAGTTGGGCAATATTGTTTAAATTGGCGTGGGGTCCAGGGGCAAAGCCCCGGTAAGGGTCAAGGAAGCTCTCGTGTTTTAAGCATTAAAATAAGGACAGATGAGCTTCCAGGGGCCTGCCTACGGGCCTTTGGTGGGGTCTGCCTGCCCCCGGAAGCTCGGGGGTTTTAGGCATTTAATTACGGTCAGATGAGCATATTTTGATACCTCATTTGTGAAACCGGCAGGTCACTTTTCTTTCTTTCTTTATATTTCCCCATTAACATACTTTTTCAAAAGGGTGTGTGTGTGTGTGTGGGGGGGGGGGGTTCAAACCCTGACACGTTAGCTACTAAATTAGCATATTTTTTGCCCAAATATAAATTTTGGAATTAGTCACTTTTCAACAAACGCATACAAAAGTATGATTTACAAAAAGTGAAACAAATCCCGGAAACTTGGAAAATCGTCTTATTTCAGCAACATTTGTAAATCACTGGTATCGAATTAAAAATAAACCACGTTTCAAATTTGGGGGCAACTACCCCCAAGCCCCCCCCCCCCCACACCCTCCATCAGTACGACAGTGCTTGTTATTATTCAAAGATTACCACAGACTATCTATACATCTGTCATTCTGAAATCAAGCTAATCAACAGTCTTTTTTAACCAACCAACAACTAATTCGTCCTCGGGTTTGGGCAGGCAGAGACCCTCTTCTTCTATTATGAATAGCGACCCTCATTTCATATTATGAATAGCGACCCTCTACTCCTATTATGAATAGCGACCCTCTTCTTCTATTATGAATAGCGGCCCTCTTCTCCTTTTATGAATAGCGACCCTCTTCTTCTATTATGAATAGCGACCCTCTTCTCCTATTATGAATAGCGACCCTCATTTCTTATTATGAATAGCGACCCTCTATTCCTATTATGAATAGCGACCCTCTTCTTCTATTATGAATAGCGACCCTCTTCTTCTATTATGAATAGCGACCCTCATTTCTTATTATGAATAGCGACCCTCTACTCCTATTATGAATAGCGACCCTCTTCTTCTATTATGAATAGCGACCCTCTTCTTCTATTATGAATAGCGACCCTCTTCTTCTATTATGAATAGCGACCCTCATTTCTTATTATGAATAGCGACCCTCTTCTTCTCTTATGAATAGCGACCCTCTTCTCCTTTTATGAATAGCGACCCTCTTCTTCTATTATGAATAGCGACCATCTTCTCCTATTACGAATAGCGACCCTCATTTCTTATTATGAATAGCGACCCTCTATTCCTATTATGAATAGCGACCCTCTTCTTCTATTATGAATAGCGACCCTCTTCTTCTATTATGAATAGCGACCCTCATTTCTTATTATGAATAGCGACCCTCTACTCCTATTATGAATAGCGACCCTCTTCTTCTATTATGAATAGCGACCCTCATTTCTTATTATGAATAGCGACCCTCTACTCCTATTATGAATAGCGAACCTCTTCTTCTATTATGAATAGCGACCCTCTTCTCCTTTTATGAATGGCGACCCTCATTTCTTATTATGAATAATGACCCTTATGAATAATAACCCTTATGAATAACGACCCTCATTTTGCATTATGAATAGCGACCCTCATTTCGTATTATGAATAGCGACCCTCATTTCGTATTATGAATAGCGACCCTCTTTCTGTGTTATGAATACCGACCCTTTAGTAATATTATGAATAGGGACCCTTATGAATAATGACCCCGATTTCCTATTATGAATAGCGACCCTCTTCTAATATTATGAATACCGACCCTCTTCTTAGATTATGAATAGCGGTCCTTATGAATAATGACCCTTATGAATAATGACCCTTTTCTCCAATTATGAAAAGCGGACCTTATGAATAGCGGTCCTTATGAATAATGGACCTTATGAATAGCGGACCTTATGAATAGCGGTCCTTATGAATAGCGACATTGACCCCTCTAAACTATCTCCTGTGATTAAAAACCTTCTATCCAGCGTTCGAGCTGTAGGCATACAGAGGATTCCCATCATCGGCTGAGACAGGCTTGTAATCGGGTGTTTCCTTTTACTGTACTACTTCTTTCTGACCCACCTGACACACCTCAATCTTACCCACAAATTTACTATTCATTTTCTACACAGAGGCATTTTCATGAGACAGGTTCTATCGGATTGACTTTTTTGCAAGTGATTATTCATGACATGAGCGTGGTCATCTTTTTGTCGCGCGAAAAATACGTAGATTGTAATTAAGGTCCACGCTTTACAAATCCACCATTATTTATGAATCTCTGCGCGCACATCGTAATTGACACGCTTCTAAATGATACACTCGGCCGCTTGTAATTTACGCGCTTGTTATTTTCTTTTGAAATCTTCCGCCGATATCGTGGGAACAACTGTACATCATATTTACGCAACCCCCCCTCCCCCTTGATCCGCCAATGCTAGAGTTTACATGTTTCTATTATCACTTTTGGTCCAAAGTGTGGGGGGGGGGGGGTGGCAACCAAAGTTTATTTGTAAACTCTAGCAATGTGTTAAGCTTTATTGCGGCTGGTTTTAGTGCACAAAACGACAATGCTGATGCATCTTTTTGTTTTGTTTGTCTGTAAACTTTTGAATTGTGCCCCTCCCACAACTTTTGTTTAATCCATGATACGCCCCTGCTCTATTGTAACTACTTTGTATACAACTTATGATATATATATTAACCTGTTTCGTATCGTTTGTTTTGAAATATATCAAAGTCTATTTGTAAACCCTAGCATTAGCAGATCTAGGGGGAAGGGGCGTTCATATTCTTTATATTACACTGACTACTTGAAGACTCAAGTTATATGCATTATCATTGATTTTGGTCACCTATTGGATGCATTTATTTTCACGACTGTACATTGTGAATTTTTCCGTCAAGGACTTCTTGTCATGAGTTATAGATATATAGACAAATAGATTTTACTTACTCGATGTGCCAATCAATTGCAATAGAAAATTTATGAAAATTTGTAAACGGTGATTAAGAAGCAAATGAGGTCATTGTTAGGACTATATTAAAGAACTTAACAGACCCTTCAAATTCAATACTCAATCAACGTATACTGGAGTTTTTTCTATCATATTTAAAAGTACGGATGAATCATAATTATGCTACCTCGTTGGATTTTTATAAGATACCATTGGTTCTTCAGATATGTATTGTTTTTCTTTGAATAGACTCACACTATTTATGAATGCTTCATTATGAAAATCTATTTTTTACTGCCTTCCTATATTTTGTGTCAACACAAGTTTTCAGAGCAATGTTTAAAGTCATTTCATCGTTAAGATAATCACAATCACAAACAGCAAGTATCATGATTACTGGCCGAGATAGCTACTGGCACTATATTGATTTGCCAAAGGCAACACGCAGACATTTACAGAATTGCCTAACTCTATGACGCTCAACAGACTATTGAGTTAGGCAAAAACTGGGGGCCTGTAACATCAATTATAGCAAGAGGTTAGACTTGACTGTTCTGTGTACTAGCACAATATACTTGTTATTAAAATGTCAATGACTACGTGATTAATTATGTTTAGTTACCATCTGTTGTATGTTCATGTCACTCCTTTAACTCTTCCTTTTCCTTCCCCTTTTCTCTATTTCTATCCTTCTCTCTCTTTCTCTCTCTATCTCTTTCTCTCTCTATATATATCTCATTCTCTCTCTTTCTCTGTCTCTCTCTTATCTATCTATCTCTATCTCTCTCCTCACACACACGTCTTTTTTTTCTCTCTTCATGTCTCCTTTTTTTAAATCTCGTTTCTTCCCCTTTTGTTTCTCCTCGCTCTCCCTCTTTCCTTCATCATTGTTGGATATTTCTTTTCCCTCTATCGTCATATTTTACCTTATTTAATTCAACATGTCTTATTGATTTGAATGCCTATTTCTTGATCATTTTATGCGGTCGCTTTAATTCTATTCATGCAACTCCAATAATGCCTTTATATTGTCAATGTTTTTAAAGCCACACTGCACTACTTGCTCCCTCTATATAACAAACAATGCATAATCGGTGACCACTAGTGGTCCATGATCCTTTTTTTCTTATGTTACCTGAGAGCTGATTTAATGAGATAACCACCTGTCCAGTGTGTTGCAGGGTAGTCTAATCCCTCCTATTCACTAGTATTGATGGGGCTTTAATGTACATCTTAAAATGACATGGTTTTTGTAAACTTCGCAATTCGGCTTTGCGGCCGCGAGGAAAGTATTTGAATAAACCATTTTTAATGAATGAATGAATGAATATATACCAACACCATATCAACCACTAAAGGAAAGCTTACCCTATACGTGAAGACAATATCTGTGCAGAAGCTGTGATTTGTTACCTCAGAAATTGTTATATGCAAGATACAGAAAGCTGAATATTGTAGACAGTATTACGAATCAAAGGATGATAATAACAATAATGATATTGGATATTTATATGGCGCACATATCCACTATGCAAGGTACTTAAGGCGCTCTAATATTACCCCGACTCTGCTAGGCTACCGATTTCAGCGCTCGCAGCATTCTAGGAATTCCTTCCTACCGGTACCCATTACACCTGGGGGCTGTTTCACAAAGATCCTAAGTTGAACTTATCTCTAAGTTGGACTTAACAATTATAGAAAGCCGTAAGCATCCTTGAAAATATTTTGTAAAAGTTATTTTAAAAGGCATAAATGTTGATTCAAATCATTTATACTGTTTCTATTATCATGGGAGATTTCATAATAATAATATTAATAAAGATAGATTTATTGAGCGCATAATAAACCGAATTTTCTCTATGCGCTTTACAAAGTAAAAAACAATCAAGTACAAGAATATTTAAATTCATGTTCTTGATGAGGAATTTATGAAAAGTCTAATATACTTGAATTTTTGCTTTTGAATATATTTCATTATAAGGCTACACATGGCTCTCCATAATATTTAAGTCCAACTTAGAGTTAAGTTCGACTTAGAATCTTTGTGAAACACCCCCCAGATATGATTTATGTGCAACTGCCTTCAATTTTATTGCTCCAAATATAGTGTGTGATTTTTTTTTGTTCAAGTGGAACATGTACCTTTAGCTCAAAAAGCAATAAAATGGTGTGTGCGAAGGACGAATTTGTCCGTCCAGTCGCAATTTTACATGTGTCACTTGCTCATCCAACCACATTAACTTTCGCATCCTACTGTAAGGAGGTCGTTGGTGGCGGGCTTTAGAACCGTGACCTTCACCCCGTTCCCACCCCGCTTATAGGTAAGCAAGGCTTAGTTTTTATGTGTGTTTAAATTGTTATATTTGATAATATTGTTATTATGTTTTGTTCATATCCTGGTTTAAACGAATTAGTATTATTATAAGGCTTAAAAATATGTTCAAGAACATGATATTTGTTAATAGAAAGTTGTAAATTAATGCGATATTGTTGTTACGTAATGCTCAGAGGGTGTGACTTCTCAATGTACAAGTAGATTACACGTAGAGGAAATGGATGCGTAGGCTATGCCTGTACGGGTACGTGTAGAATGCATTTGTGTGTACGGTCAATTGGGCCTTGGAGTGTGACTATTGTAGTCGGGAACTTGGGCGCTAATGACTATGTGTTAGGTTTTGGTGTAGAGAAACCTGATTAACGAAGAATTATGATCTTTTAAGTTTGATTAATTATGTTAGGAATTTGTATTTGATCCAGCTTATACACCTTGGGCATTTGCATTGTTTTAAATAAGTTAAAGTTATTGTTATTAACGATTCAAATGTTTTAGTGTAGTGAACACTGTTTACCTTTTGTTGTCATAATGCTGAAAGATGTGTCGTTGTTTATTCTTGTAATTGATAACTGTTTATCATTACTTGACCCCGTTCCCACCCCGCTTATAGCGGTGTGTCCTCCACAGAATAAAGAGCACCAACTCTACTCCTCAGGCTGCCATTGTCATCTGTATTGTCTGTATTGTCCGAGGTCTACCCCCACTCATTCCGGCTACCCGTCACAATCTACCACCCCCCTACAACTGGCGACGAGGATGGGATATCGTCGACGACGCTACGCTATTATTCTGAAGACAAACATGATCCAATGTAAGACTGAAAAATGTAAATGTCATGTTTTTAAATAAATAATTGTATGTTCCAATGTAAGACTGAACAATGTCAATGTCATGTTTTTATATAAATAACTGCTTTCTAGATGTATTTTCTAGATGTTATTAGTACTATACTCGATCCTAGGTATCGATTAGTTTTTGCCTTACTCATTTGTAAATGCTTGAGATATTAGTTGTTTAGTAACTATTTTGATATATCTACTATTGAACTCGATCCTAGGTATCGATTAGTTTATACCCTACTCATTTGTAAATGCTTGAGATATTAGTTGTTTAGTAACTATTCTGATATATCTACTAATCTCATATTGCTAAAATGGGTTTGTATGTAAGAATCGGGGATGACGGGAAATCCTTCAAATTCCCCCTTGTAGAAGAGGGGGGCCCCCTATCACTTGAAGCATTACAGTCAAGATATCCCTCTGCCAAAGGTTTGGTTTATAAAGATGTTGGAGAAGAAGAGGTGATACTGCCCGCAGTTGGCGGGTTCATCCGGCCCCTTGGGCAGTGGAAAGTGACATTATATCACCCTCTCTTTCCAGAAGAGAAAATTGGTGGTGACGAGACGGTTCAAAGCTTGACAGAGCTTTTATTGAGGCCCCCGCCTCAACTTATGTTGGCGCCGGAGAAAAGATTACCAACCTTCGATGGGGCAGGGGATGTGCAAGAGTTTGTGACGGCAATTGAGGATGCATTCAAACATTACAATGTTCCTTCGACTAGACAAGCCACCTTTCTTTTGGATTATCTTCGAGGAGGGCCAAAGGACGAGGCCAAGGCCATTATCAAAGGTGGTGGCAATGTCGAGGAGATGGTCGACTTCCTCAAGTCATCATACGCAGAAGTGATACCTGTAGGTGAACTGCAACGCTGATTTCTTGAACGGAGGCAGGGGACAAGAGAATCTGTTCGTGAATATGCTGTCGACCTAGAAAGGAAGTTCCTGAGCTTGACATCAAGAAGCCCCTACCTGTATGCAAAACCTGACGCTTTGATTGCAGAACAATTCGTGGAGGGCCTTGAGGACACATTCTTGCGCAACACCTTAAGAGATATGTATGAGGTGAAAGACGAGATGACCTTTAGGGAACTGCGAGAGCTCGCAATAAAACGCGAGCGCAGAGAGGAAGCACGACCAAGAGCAGGAGCTTCTAGTGCAGCACATCTGTCTTCGATTAAAGGACAATCCACATCCCTGGACAACGGAGTCCTTGAAGCAGTAAGGGCCATGACTAATGAAGTAATAGGGACGGTAAGGGAGATGATGCAGTTTAATCGCCCTCGGGGCAGCTTGCAGGTGAAACCAACCTCTTCGGGGCCTACGCAGAGGGGTCCTTGCTTTAATTGTGGTGCCTTTGGACACTTCGCAAGAGAGTGCCCCCAACAGAAACGCAGGAGGGGCACCAACACAATGTATCCTGAAAGTGCTCCTCCGTTGAGGAATGAAGCAAGTCCATATCCACTCGGCAATTATAGAGAAGAGCGTCCTTTATACCCAATAGGACCTCTAATGTCTGGGCCGTACATGGTAGAAGGTCAGTATCCCACTTATCCAGAACAACGGATTCCTCTTCAGACCTCTCTCAGATCTAATCAAATGGAAGGACCATTTCCTGGGCCATCGGAGAGAGGTGCCCCTCCGCATATGGGACCACCCAATCGAATGGAAGGATCGCTTCCTGGGCCAGGGGAGAAAGGTGCCCCTGCGCCTACGGGACCAGACCGCAGCCAAGGCCCCAGCTTTGCATCTGGAGGGGGGCAAGATAATAGGCAGTGGAAACAGGAACACGGCAAAGTGGTTGGCAATGTTTCCAAAGTGAGTGCAACGGCAGTGGACGGTGAGGAAAGAGGATTCCTATCCAGGGCGGTTGGAGAGTGCTATTCAGTGGAAGTGGAATTCGGTACGGTTCAGGTTCCCTGTCTTCTTGATCCAGGATCACAAGTGACGACGGTAGGAGAATCCTTCTTCAACCAACACCTCGGGCCAGCAGGCTTTACGTTGAGGGATATCCCTTCTTCCTTCACATTGGTCTCTGCTGGTTATCAGGCCATCCCATATGTAGGATATTTTGATACTGATGTATCTGCTCTTGGACATTGCATGTCTTCAAGAATAGTACTTGTGCTTGCCGAAGTAGAGGCCAAGCGAAGGGGCCAGAGCCTAATGGGGATACTAGGGATGAATGTCCTACATGAATGCTGGAACCAATTGATAAGGGGCGAGAAAGATCATTTCTTGACAAGAATGCCGTGGCCAACCACGGATACAGCTTGGCAAAAGGCCCTTCAGGCAGTCGACGAACAGATGCAGTTGACTCAGAAGGAGGGTGTTATCGGTAAAGCTTTCGTGAAGCCTGAGTCATGCTTCGTAATATCAGCTCGTCAAGCAGTGGTGCTTGAAGTTCAGAGTCCAACAGGGCCTCGCAAAGAACCATATGAACTCCTTCTAGAAGCTGAGCGAAATGATACCATACCATCTGGTTTGACCATCCAGTCTTGTATTGTGCGTGTTGAGGAGGGGAAGTTTCCGGTCATGGTGTCCAATGATAATGAGGAGGATATAGTGATCCCCAAGAAGCTCCAGATAGGTACTTTGTATAATGCCACTGTAGTAGGAGGAACAGAGCCGGGGACAGATCCACCCAGAGGAACTGGAGCTGCACCAGTACATGTAGATGTTGATTGGTCTTCACTCGGTAAAAGACAGTCCCAGGCGCTGGAGGACCTCTTAGAGAGACATCGTGAGGTTTTTTCAGCACATGACCAGGATTTTGGTTATACTGACAAGGTAATTCATCGGATTGAGACCGGGGACGCCGTCCCATTCAAAGAGAGACATAGGCCCCTTCCTCCGACTCAGTACCAGGCGGTACGAGATCATATCCATGACCTGATACGTAAGGGAGTTGTTCGGGAGAGTCAGAGTCCATGGGCCTCGCCCGTAGTGATAGTCAGAAAGAAAGACTCAAGCATTAGGTTGTGTGTGGATTATCGTCACTTGAATTGCCTTACACGTCGGGATTCTTTCCCACTCCCCAGGATAGAGGAATCACTCCAAGCGTTAGGGGGAGCCCAGTTCTTCACGGTGCTAGACTTGACCAGTGGCTATTATCAGGTAGCTATGCACTCGGGTGATATTGAAAAGACTGCATTTTCCGTGCCCTTCGGACTCTTTGAGTACACACGACTCCCATTTGGGTTGACGAATGCCCCTGCGACCTTTCAGAGACTCATGCAAAGATGTCTTGGAGACATGTGCTATACAAGTGTACTACTATACATAGATGACATAATTGTATTCTCCCCTGACTTTGATACTCACCTACAGAAGCTTGATGAAGTATTCTCTAGATTGAAGAGCTACGGGTTGAAACTGAAGCCTTCGAAATGCCACATCCTGCAGAAAGAAGTCCAGTATCTTGGGCATAGAGTGTCATCAGCCGGAGTAGCAGTTGACCCGGAGAAGGTATTCACAGTAAAGGAATGGCGGGAACCAGAGACTGTCAAAGAGGTTAGAGCGTTCTTAGGGTTCACTGGTTTTTTTAGGAAATTCGTGGAAGGATATGCCACCATGGCCGGCCCTCTGTTCAATCTACTCAAGACTGACCCAGATAGAAAGGGGAAAAGCAGGAAGAGAGCAGTTCCTGGTTCTAAGAAGGTAGTATTGGATGAAGAAGCTAGAACAGCTTTCCGAAAGCTGATAGAGTGTCTCACAAATGCACCTATTCTAGCATATGCAGACTTCACAAAAACCTTTCAGGTAGAGACAGATGCTAGTGCAACAGGACTTGGGGCCATACTCACTCAATCTGATGAGACCGGTAACCATCATGTGATAGCCTATGCCTCCAGGACTTTACGGCCTGCAGAGCGTAGTGGACGGTACAGCGCCTTTAAACTCGAGCTTCTTGCGATAAAGTGGGCTGTAACAGAGGCCTTCAGAGACTATCTCCTCAGCCAGCCATGTCGCATTGTGACTGACCACCAACCACTTCTGTTTCTGGATAAGGCTAACTTGGGAAACACTGAACTGAGATGGGTGCAGAGGCTGAGCTCCTTTGACTATGAGATACAATACCGACCAGGGAAACACAACCAAGCACCGGATGTGTTATCTCGCCGGGACAACCCTACTGCTGATCTTGGCCCTGATGTCGTGACTAGCAGCACCATACAGGCCACCTTTGACCTGCATTCTCCCGGAGCTGAGATCCCCATTGCCCTAAGCAGTCAGATTGGTGTGTGTCGCCTGGGTGGAACAAGTTGCCTACCTGGATATACCAATGAGATGTTGAAGAGGTACCAAGAAAGCGACAGTGACGTGAGACAAGTTAGGGAGTTAGTAGATAGAGGCACAAGACCAACACGTGAAGAAAGAGGTCGCTGTTCAACATTAGCATTACTCATCCTCCGGAGCTGGAAGAGGCTTAGCATGAAGGATGGAGTTCTTGTTCGGGAAGTCCAATCCACAATAGATGGACAAAAACACTTACAGGTAGTCATACCCACAGATCTGCAAGAGGAGGTCCTTATCAGGTTTCATGACGAGGCAGGTCACTTTGGAGCCAGACGTGTGTATAAACTGCTGGTAGACAGGTATTTCTGGCACGGTATGGAGGTGACAGTCAAGAACTGGTGTCAGAAGTGTCGGCGCTGCGCCACAAGTAAACCACCTATCCGCCAGCCTCGTCCTCCGTTTTCATCGATCGAGGCCACTGCTCCAATGGAAATAGTTGCCATGGATTTCACCGTTCTAGAAGCGTCGGATGATGGATACGAGAACTTGCTCATCTTTACTGATGTTTTCACTAAGTATGCCTGGGCTGTCACAACTCGTGACCAACGTGCCTCAACAGTGGCCAAGGCTTTGGTAAAATATGTAATTACTCCTTATGGGTGTCCGCTGAGAATCCATTCCGATCAAGGCCAGTGTTTTGAGGCCAAGCTCATTGCAGAACTTTGTCAGATGTATGGTATTCGACGTAGCCACACCACTCCTTATCACCCTGCTGGAAATGGGCAGTGTGAACGCATGAATAGGACCCTGCATAACATGCTAGCCTCCCTGCCACCCAAAAAGAAGTGTAAGTGGACTTACTACCTCCCTTCCCTGGTGTTTGCTTACAATAACACCATTCATTCTAGTACAGGTGTCGAGCCATTCTTTCTCATGTTCGGCAGGAATGCGAGATTTCCACAAAGCTTCGTTCAAAGTGGGGAAGGAGCTCAGAGAGGCAAGAAGGGAGTCAAGTCATATATTTCAGAGCACCAGTCGCAGTTGCGAATGGCTAGAGACATTGCAACGAGGAACGCTAAGGCTGCGGTGGAGGCACGTAAAGCACTCCAGGCCCGGAAGGTTTTTGAGAAGCCTCTTGGAGTAGGCCAGTATGTTCTAGTCCGACGACATGGATTCAGGGGCCGATCAAAGATAGCCGATTACTGGGAGGAAGAACCTTTTATGGTGGTAAAGCGGCCCTTTCCAGATCGCCCAGTCTACGTAGTAAGGAGCCATTTGGGCAAGGAGAGGGTCTTACACAGGACCCAGTTGAAACACTGCCCCTGGCTACCAGGGGGAGATGTAGACAAACAGTTAACAGAAGATGAAACTGAATCAGAAAGCCAAACACCTGTTGGTTATGTCCTACACTACCGCCAACGTCCAGTTCAAACTGAATCTCCCAGGAGCCTTTCGGGAGGCACTAGTAGCTCTGGGAATTCCTCCTCTGGACCCCGGGTAATGAAGATGAAGGCACTTGTGAGTCTGAAGTCGGTGTCTCTCATGTCGCTAGTCCTTGTCCCAGTAACAATGGGAGTGAGTTGGAAACTGTACCAGTGGTGGCACAGACCGCCAATCCTTTGTCTCCAAAGGAGCAACGGCTGGAGCAAAGGAGGTACCCTAGAAGAGCTACGCGTGGTCTACCACCCCAGAGGTATATAAACTACACTTAGAAGAGATTAATTTGACCAGGCATCGATCGCATTGAACTCTTCAACCTAAATGACGAGGAAAAGGAGTGTTGTTTATTCATCTTTATTCAAGAAAGTATATATATAACATAATAATAAAGATGTGACATAAAACCCAGGACAGAGATTTGTATTATATTAGATGCATCTCATGCAGGGTTAAACAATTACAATATATAATAACAAAACGGAAAAGAGAACATCATAATGTCAGTGTTTTAAATGAAAACATTAATAATTCCTAACAAAATAACAAAAACAAAAATAATAATTATTTTTTAGTTAGCAATGCCTCATAATATATTAACATACCGTGGTTATATTTATCAATCTCTTCTTAATAAGTAATCAACCACGGGAACCTATCTCCATAGAGAGAGAGAGGGAGAGGGTTGAAGAGAGAAAGAGGGAGAGGGAGAGAAAGAGGTCTCGGTATTGCAAGTCGTACAAGGTAGTTAAACCACTTACACTCCCAAGTAATGTTGTGATTGCCATGTGCGTTCCGACCGGCTGTAAAAAAATAACATACCACCCAAACAGTACGGTTTTTAAGATTTCATTTCTCGGTTGTGGATACCTTACTTTGCATTTACTTGTTTTTAACATATCTATAAGTTTTGTTGTTGTCAGGAGTTATCAAACCTCGGGAACCTATCTCTATACAGTATACACAGTAATTTGGGAGTCCAGCCGGCTTCTGAGATATCATGTATTAGTCCGGCGTACCTGCCAAGCTTTCTTTGGTGGGCCTGTTGAATGTTGGTTTCAAATGGAATTGTCAACTCAAATACTAGTATTTCCTTTTTTCTCAAATTAATGAATTTGGTGTGCAACCTGGATTGTAGATGACTTCCTGGTCCAGTTTTACTCTCTGGCCCGTTGTTGATCTAGAGCATGAACTACAGCAATATTGGCACCACACCGGGGGATGCCCATCCACTTTTTAATGTATTTGTCTAGAAGTGTATCTAGTTGTCCAAGGTGGGTTGCATGAAGGTCATGTACAGTTAACATATATCTCATAGAGGAGAGAGCATAATCATTAAGGATTTTTAGCTTATACTCGTTTTTTATGTTTACACTATCTATATTCGTGAGGGTACTATCAACCTTATCACGGATGAAATCATATGTTTTTGAAGTTTTCATCTTGAAATTAATGTGAGATCCTAGAAATTTAATAGGATTATTTTGTACAGATGCAATTTGTTCCCTAGCTAAGGAAAAATCAATAACTGTTGGTTTACCGTCTGAAATTGATAAGGAACGACACTTCTTAGCTTTGACTGCTAAGCCCATATTACTGAGAAGTTTATTTTCTTCTTGAACAAGTTTTTGATGATATCTTTTATTTTCAGTTAATGAGGAAAAGGAGATACCTAATGCCTAGATTACTCATAATATATTGTATTATATTGTATTGTAGTATGGTATTATAATATGTTTTGGTGATTATGTTTGTGTTCGGTTTCGCCTCAACACACTCATTTTGTATATTTAAGACACGAGTGAAAGTCCTGAGTATGGAAAAGACCTTTAATTGTGACTTATATAAATAACCAAAAATATACCTATATATCTTGTAATTGATAACTGTTTATCATTACTTGACCCCGTTCCCACCCCGCTTATAGCGGTGTGTCCTCCACAGAATAAAGAGCACCAACTCTACTCCTCAGGCTGCCATTGTCATCTGTATTGTCTGTATTGTCCGAGGTCTACCCCCACTCATTCCGGCTACCCGTCACAATCTACCACCCCCCTACACTACCGAGTACCCATTTAACACCTGGGTGGAGAGTGACTAATTTAGATTAAAGTCTTGCCAAAGGACATCAGTGCCGCGGCTGGACTCGAACCCCGTACCTTGCGATCTTCAGTCGGGTGCCTTATCAACTAGACCACAACACTTCTGATTATATAAAATTATAATATAAGAGTGATTCATAGAGATGTTTAATAAATGAATAGTGAACGAAATTTAGCACACAACTGGTCGTATGTAATTGATCCATTCTATCGAACCGAGCTCTTCATTTTTTCTTCAAGGCCACCTACAAAACTAGACAGTTATAATTATGAAGTATAACATATTTTGTGTAGAATATATCATTAGACTTTGAGAACGTACACTGAATTACTCACTGATAACATACGTATGATTGTTCACAAACAGTTAATTAGGATCGTATAGTAAGCCTTGTCATGCTATTATTTATTTATTTATTTATTCAGACATATTTATACAGGTACACGCGGCTAACCTCGGCATACTTATTTTATGATGACAAACAACAAATACACTCCCTACAAAAAACAACTAACAAAGCAACCACAAAAAATAAAACGCAAACGTCTAGCTATTATTTATTCATTTATTTATTTATTCAAACATATTTATACAGGTACACGCGGATAACCTCGGCAGAATTATTATATGATGACAAACAACAAATACACCCCCTACAAAAAAAAGTAACAAAGCAGCCACAAAAAATAAAACGCAAAAATTATACAAATAAATCATAATCTTTGGTAGATCACTAAAAGAGAAGATGAAGAGAGGAAAATAAATGGAACATGAAGAGTATTTTGGGCTTCGTTTTCCGACTAGATCATTATTTGTTCGTGTTATCTTAACAACCTGGTCTCCTTCTCAAAACGATGAAATACATCATATCAACATTGCCCTGAAAATGATGATATTCATCGTTTTAGACGCAAGGAACGATCGAGTCTACTCTGACATCTGCAGTTCATCCTAACCCCAACCCTAACCCTAAGATTTGTAATAGTGACAGGTGGAGGGAGACGGGGCGGTCTTGGGTTTCAACCTGGTCTCCTTGTTTACAAGTACACGAATGCGACATAACATGCGTCTAAATAATGTTTTCCATTGTTTTAAAGGTAATACAAAGTTTTGGGAAATTTTGAAAATTGGGTGGATAGTGAATCTTAACAATTTTGGTATATTTGGATGCCCCTGTGGCTGTATTATAAGCACTAAAAAATTAGCCCATAAAACACTTTTGTTTTCGAGAAAAATTGAATATAAAAATTTACCGGTGCTCCCGGTAAATTTTTGTTAAATTTCAAGTAGCGCCTATGGCCGTACAATGGTAGCTGCGACCATGAAAATCACAGAATATGTAGTTGTGATGTATAATTTCCAAACGGGAATAGCTAATCGGTCGATTTTAGTCAAGAAACATGGTTACATAGCTAAATTAATATTTTGACCTTGAGAGGGAGCTATACAACATAAAGAGTTTATTATTTATAATTTCATAACTTTAGACTCGATTTCAACCGCGACAACGATCAATGAATATTGTAGGAACGCATATGCTTCCAATATGTTAATTTGAACCAAATTCATGACCCCATACCGAAACTTTGTAATACCTTTAAGAAGGATCCCATGGTATATATAAAGGGTGTGATATTAGGAAAAGAGATTGACAGGCTCTGCTCCAATGATCATTGATCATCAAGTGATCATTTTTTCTCCTTCTTATTTATTCTATTTGTTATGTATTATTTTTTGGGAGAAATGTGTATATACGTGTAATTTTATTGAGACAGGCAGGCGCGGGTCTACGGGGGGGGGGGGATTTAGGGGGTTTAACCCCCCCCCCCTTGGGCGGCCCCCCCCCCAAAAAAAAAAAAAAAAAAAGAACGCACGCTGGAGAGAAACCCTTTCAAGTGCAAATATTGTGAGAAGATATTCAACTCATCTGGTAACTTAACCAAACACATGATAACTCTGGATATAACTGTGTATTAAACTGTTACTTGATTTAAAAAGACGTTATCATGCACTGCTTTTTATGGTCTCCATTGTGTTAATAGATGCCAGGAAAACATCACTTACGGGGTTCAAATAAACACCCCCAAAAAAATCGGATCGCCGCTTCGCGGCTCGTGGACGATGCTCCGCATCGTCATTATTTTGGTCAAACCCCCCCCCCCCCCTTGGCAAAAAGCTAGATCCGCCCCTGGACAGGGCCTTATGGAAGACCAGTTTTTAATCTGGTTGAAATACCCTGTATAAATATGTGAAATAAATAATAAATAAATAAATGATTTGTTTCCTTCTTCATAAAACACAAAAATTGCTTGGATTCGCAGCTCAGTCATAAGCCAACTACATACCCTAACTCAGTAGAAGGACAGAAATATAGTAACAAATCATTTAATCCAGGGCTCTCGTCGTATAGCGATTGATCCGAAACAATAATTAGTGCGGGCTCTCACTTAGCTGAGTTGGAGCCTCGAGTTGTGGCGAGCTGGCGCGAGCTTATGGCTAGCCGTTTTATCATTAAAACCCATTTCTTGATATCAAGAATTCAATTCTTGATATCACTAAATCGAATTCTTGATATCACGAATTCAATTCTTGATATCAAGAATTACCATTGCTTTACAACGTAAAATTATTTCTTGATATCAAGAATTGATTTCTTGATATCAAGAATTGATTTCTTGATATCAAGAAATATGTTTTAATGATAAAAACGGCTTGCCATAAGCTCGCGCCAGCTCGCCACAACTCGAGGCTCCAACTCGGCTAAGTGGGAGTCCTCTGATCAATCGCAGGTTTGCAGCCCCCCTCTCTGATCTACATCATTGCGATCCATATCAATTTCCAAATATGTTGCGATTAATCCAAACTGTTTATAAGCTTATAAGACGAGACCCTGGCATAACCAAAATAACATCTTTAATTTTATTTTTTCTGAAATGTATGTTATTATTCACCCGTGGCCATACATCCGACCTTGACAAGACTATGCGAAATCACCCCCCCCCCGGATAGTGTGTGCTTATGTGATACTTATTTTTATTGACAACAGTAGGTCTGGAGTCTAGACATTGTAAATGCATACACAAGTATATGTATTAGGTGAAATTGTGTATTGGATTGCCGACATGGTCCAATTAAACTTCTCGTGGTAAGTTATTTAAAATCCGTAGTTATTTATTATTAATGTAGCTCCATTATAATTACATAATTACACCACATCACATGCTTGTCGAATACACGATTCGACAAATGCGTTTTGACGCACCCTACAGTGCTTCTGCGTTATAGAGTACGTATATTATGTTTCTGGAAATATTATATTATTAAGGTGTCTGAACGATTTTTAAATCTTTCCTTTTGGATTGTTTTTCACCATCATGGTTGGATAATTGAACAAAATCAACTACTCAGAAGAACACATTTCAAGGCTCACCGATGTTTCTATCAAAAGATACAGCCCCCAAAATCTAAGCAATATTCATCCAATTTTTGTCCAAAGTGGTAGGGGCCTACACCCAGGGAAGGGAAGATGATATAAAAGAGAAAACAAGGATACTGGAGAGGATACGGAGAAGGAAAATCAATATGCTTCTGGAAATATTATAATAGTATGTGACGCGCCGCTGCTATCTAAATAATTAAGAGCGATCCGAAACCCTTAAGTTCATGTTTGGAAAGAATTGGAATGCACATACCCCGGAAAATATTTTCAGAGTTAATCTGTAATCTATTGTGCAAAGTCCATGTACTTTGTGCTGACCATTTCCATTTCCGCTAGGGTAACATACTATTATTCTTCGGAGCCGACACAAGCATAGCATTTATGCTGTGGTCCTCCCGTGTATTTCGCTCTTTTTAACTTCAGCATTACATTCTATGGTATATGCTTATACTTGATATGCGCCTGCATGCCTTTACCCAATGATATATTCTGCCCAAATTAATTCCTTGACTGAATAGACATCGATACGGGAATAAAATCAGATACAAGTCAGTAAATCATCGTGTATATACAGTAAAACATCTCAATTTTAAACGCGTGGGGCTATACGATGGGTACTAGTCTAACGTCACAAAAGCCTGTTCCAGATGTCGATCTAACTCAGAAGAATGTGATTGTTACTGGGGCAAACACAGGTATGTGATTCGAATTTAACTCTTTATATGCCACATAAATAATCTCCCAGACGTGTGTCAATTATCATTGGGATAGATGCACTAAGGCTTCAAAATTATGTAAAGGAAAAACTAACTTTGATAGCAAACTACTTTAGAAACAAAAAAATCGGACACAAAGATGAGAGAGTTATGATTTTTGGAAAGTTGCAATCATATAATTGTGTACACGATAAACGATGGGTTATCTGTCACCACGTCAGATCCACTTAACAAATTGCCAATTTGAGGTTCGCGTAAGTTTAGCGATCTCATAATAGAAACATCCATAACTTTCTTATTATTGGTCCGATTTATTTCAAACTTTCGCCTTCTGTTTCTCTGATTGTTCACCTTTTATTCAAAAGAATTTATTTTAAGAGTTGGATGGCCCTATAAAGAGAAGGTTGAGTTCTGGGGAGAGGTGAACAATAATTTGTGAGCGTTATTGCCAGTGTGGAAGAACATCATATAAAGAAAATGCTCCCTGAAAAGCATGGCCCTTCAGATTCCTTCATATTCTAAATATGAAATGTAACAGTTTAAAATTGTGGCCCTCATTTTTATGCCACATGTTTGTGTAGTCCCATAAACATCTATATTTGTACAGTGCTTGTTACTTAACCAAGACTGGGTCAAATTACTTATGATTTTGTGGATTCGAGAATCTTGCAGTACACACCAATAGTTATATGCTACATGATCAACTTTTTCTGATCAATTTTACACCGTTTCTTTTACAATGCAATCGCATGACCAGAACTCAGCTTTATCTTTAAAGTGTCTTCACTTTAAGTTTAATCTATGCGGGTGTTTCAAGCTTATAAGATCGGGAATAGGTTGTTTTGCAATTCCTTCCTCAGTTAGTTTCCATTGTTTTGGGGGAACATTACACGTGTTGCAAACGAGCGACTATGCAGAAAGACAAGGAAAGCAACCGAAGCGCTATTCTATCCTTACTTGGTTCTTATATATTTGACCCCATTTTGGAGAGATGGGGTGAACACGATTGGTACGTGACTGTTTTGTGCGGACACCTTCACCTAGCCAACTATACAAAGCATTTTTCAATGACAAATAACAAAAATCTGTGACAAATCTGCCGAAAACCAATCAGAAGCAAGGATTTCACTAGCTTATTACAAAAACTGTCATTTGTCACTGATGACAAGTTTTGTGAAAGGGGGCCCTGACCAGAGCGTCCACTTGTCAAAATAATTTTTCTAAAGTCTTTCTTTAAGCCCCTTACTGCTTTTTATTTTCCATGAATTGACATGTAGGCCTATTCGGTCCAAATCTTTTTTAAATAGTTTGTTCGGATTTACATCATTTTGTCACGTAAAGGAAATTATCATTACAAAACTTTATCATTCAATCCTTGTCCCCTCCATTGTCATTTAATTTTGTTATCAGGAATCGGATTTGAGACGGCAAAAACATTAGCCCAACTGGGGGCAAAGGTCATTGTGGCTTGTCGCTCCGAAGCCAAGGCAAATGAAGTAAGTGAGTTTAATCTCATTATGTAAGTTCGTGCAAATAATGATATCTGTTTCAGAGGAACATGTCCGAAGCCAAGGCAAATGAAGTAAGTGAGTTTAATCTCATTATGTAAGTTCGTGTACATAATGATATCTGTTTCAAAGGAACATGTGCGAGGATGTGGGATGTGCGTGAGGGTGTGCACGTGCGTGTGTGCGAGTAAATGGAGCCTTAACTAGTGATATCGGCTGCTTGATATCCATCAACTCATCAAAGCGTTTTCACCATTAATATTAACCCCGGTTACTGGATTAAATTACTATTCTGCCATTATGCACTTCCTGGGGAGTATTCCAGCCAGGCGTCATTTTACAGATGCTCACAATTCTGAGCAGACTACATTAACCTTCGCGTCCTACCGGTACCCATTTAACACCTGGGTGGAGAGTGGCAACATAATGTAGATTAACGTCTTGCCAAATGACGTTAGCACCGGGCTGAGATTCGCATCCCGTACCTTGTGATTTGCAGTCGGGTGACTTATCCACTAGACCACAGCACCTCTACAGTTTCTCATGGAACATAGTTTAATTTCTTTTAAATGTTTTTGAAGAATGAACTAATTTTTAGATTTCCTTGTTCTCCTAGGCCATAGAGCGAATGAAAGGGGAGCACAGCGAAGAGAAAGCTGATGAAAAAAGGTCAAAGGTCAAGATCAAGGTAACTAAAACCACCCACGTAATAAGTATAGTACACCTGCCAATCAACAAAGTATAATCTTTATTGTTGATCGATGAGGAGGGAGGTATGTTGTTCAGGAGGAAAACGCCCATTACAGTTAGTACTTCACCATATAATCATGTACACAATGTATACCTCCCTTTTTTACAATTTCATTTTTTCTCTCTCGTTTCTTTGTCAGATCCATTTTTTCTTTGATTAGTGATGAAAATGTACTTCTAGTTTAAAAACACACCTATGAAGAAAAAAACCTTCTCTGCCTTCTTTCAAAATTCCAGATCGTCTTGAACCTGCTGTTGTTATAAACCCGTCACCAGGTTTTGATAGTATAGACATTTGTATAAGCGCTCAACCTTTCCTTTGCCATCATTGCCAATCAGCACAGTCGCTTGTTTGCCAAGTGTCAGTTTGCACAAAACAATAGGTATCGATTAACAGAAGGTTTACTTTGTGCGACATTAAAGCTTTGCAGTACTACCCATTTCCGGTCTTAATTTAGCTACATGACAATCCTTCTACCACCTTCATAGAATAATTTTACAATTGAAACATTTAATCTTGAATCTCCCCGTTATAACTATCCCGTAAGAAATGCATATTGGAACATGCAAATAGTTTCCATAGCACATAACGGATCACAGTCACTTTCGAATCTTTATGACGTCACAGTTATTATGTCACAGTTAGTCTTTCCTATCCCTCCACAGACCGATGACCTTGATGTCGAGTTTATGACCCTTGACCTTTCGTCAATCGCCAGTACGATGAGCTTCGGAGAGGCGTTTAAAGCCAAAGGGGTCCCGCTTCACATCCTAGTGTGTAACGCTGGAATTATCTACGGAGGGGAAGGTAATATACGATCGCATAGACTTTCGCGAAATCCTTTCAATTTCAATACCCTATTGTATCGTTCATGTTACGTTAATACTCGTCATTGCAATATGATGTTCATACAACAGATTATCGTACACGAATGAACCTGCAATTAATGTTATAATATGTTATTAATTTGATTACAACTGGTTTATAAATGAAGTTGCAAATATAGTTGTTAATGCTTCTGCTTATCTTAATTAAACTGGTTGTTTTCCACACATCCTGGAGAGTTCTCTTCTTCACTATGACCGGTTTCAATTTTATTCATTCAGATTTTATTATATATACACGGTTGAAAAAATTTTGGACAAATCATATTCGGATAAAATTAAACTTTATTGTAATGTCCGCACATTTCGATAGGTGATTGCAAAGCTATTGACATTGCCTTAGGTCCATTTTTCAGAAAGCCATTTAGGTCATATTCAGAAAAAGCTTCTATTTCTGTTAAAGATAAAGGTGAGTTCTGGTCATCCGATTGCATTGTGAAAGAAAAGGTGTGGAATGGATCAGAAATAGTTGATCATTTAGCATGTAAGTATTGGTGTGTACTGCAAAGTTCTGGAGTCATCAAAATCATAATACATTTGGCCCAGTCTTGGTAAAATAACAAGCACTGTACACAGAAAGATGTATATTGGACTACACAGATGGTGTCGGGGCTACTAACCTGGATTTCCTAATCTTTCTATGCTCATTACTCAGCCAGTATACATTTTCTACCAAAATTGTTTGGTAAATGACATTTATTTGTAGTCTTGAACAATCAGTGTAAGTTTGGTTTGATTCTGTGAGAATTTTTTTTTCTTTCTTAAAAACAAACAAACCAGAACTCACCTTTATCTTTAGTGCAAGTCTTCAATTTTGTATAAGGTGGTTTCCCCTGTTCTTGTATTTCACACAGTCAAAACAGCTGACGGTTTTGAGATACACTTCCAGGTCAATTACCTGTCGCACTTCCTTCTAACTCTCCATTTACTTCCGGTGTTAAAGGCTTCCGGGGACAATGCCAAGATCATATTGGTTTCGTCCATGTCTTATCGCGGTGTTAGCTGGCACGAAGACAATATGCAATTCATCAACGAACACCCGATGTCCAAATATGGAAGCACCAAGCTCTATCAGGTTTGTTTGAAGAACGTTTCAAGCAGCACAAATGATGTAATATAAAAATGATGATGATGATGATAACAATATGACGCCTGGTTGAAATGCTCCCCAGGGAGTGGAGATTGGCATACATTGTGTGCGGCTAAGCCTAAATCCGATGACCGGGGTATTAATATGATTACAGGGCCCTCAGGGAGAACTGTATGAATACTGATGAGGCTACCCTGGGTAAACAAGACATATTATTATTAGTAGTAGTAGAAGTAGTAGTGGTAGTAGTAATAATAATTAAAATAACTATGATAATAATAATGATGATAATAACAATAATTATAACATTAAGTATTTATTACCTAACGTCTCACCACTTACTATGTAACCAACCAGTATAACCACTGGATTCTTTTACTGATTCAATAAAACCACATTGACCTTGGAATCTGTAATGCCTATACCAAACATAGAGATGTCGTGGTCGAGTGAATATGTCACCGGACTGTGAATCATAAGGTTCGTGGTTCAGGTCCCACCATTAAAAATGACTATTAACTATTAATTTTTCTGACCCCTTTGTAGATATTATTACCCCTCTCATCGGATCTATTCACACACAATGTGCACCTTATCCATTCCCAGGGGAGTACTACTACATGTATATAGTCACCGTAAGGGCAAATGGCAATTACTTACACAAAGGCTTTCGTCATCCTACAGGCGTCCCCATTTCTCTTTTGGGTATGGAGTGGCACATGTAGACTAATGCCTATAGCCAAAAGACACTAGTGCCATGTCAGGGATCGAACCCACGACCTTTGTATTTCAAGTTAAGTGCTTAACTCATAGCCTGCCATGAGGCTGCATGCACGCTATCGCTATAGTGCTTTGTACATGCGAGAGAGCTATCGCTCGAGTGCCATGTGCGTGTAATGCAGCATTCGTAATAGCAGTTATTGTTCATGCTCATTGGACTGTGCTATGTGTTTTACACTCGCCATTCATAGAACCACCGCGTTAATCAGATTATCTCCAAAACAACCTGGTACGGGGGGATTTGGGGCTTGGCACAATGGGGATTAGCCCTGTGGCATGATAATAGTTAAACAACCTCTAAAGAGCTAAATCATTTTTCTTTTGTTCTACCTAGATTATGGAGATGTTTACATTAGCAGAGAAGCTGGACGGATCTGGAATCGGCGTGTTTTCACTGCACCCTGGTGTGGTCGATACAGATATTATGAAGAGGGATAACCAACAGGTATCTGGTTCCATGAAGTTTTTGGCGGGGATGCTTAGCTCATTGAGTGAGTATTATTCAGTGAGTGTGTGCATGGATAGTTGATAAACAGGTACTTGGACTAATTGTGTATTCGCATTTCAAAAGAGAGAAAGAATGGTGCTGACCATTCTTTTTGTGCGATAACAATTTTTATTAGGTCTTGCGAAAAATACTACGGATCGTATGAAGCTTGTCTTGGGTGTTATCAATTCGAAACAACGTGTTCATCAGTGTTTCCTCTTTATCGGTGTTTAGCAGATAATACATAGACCGGAAGACACAATATATTTCGACCGTAGATATCATATTCCTATATTCATATAACGGCAATGCTAATATTAGCCTGGCCCCCGTAACACAAAGACTGACAGTGGATGGAAAGATTGAGTTTTGCAATTGATTACACATAGTGACCGATGCAATCAATCGTACGATCAATAGCTAAGCAGCGTCTTATGGGGCCCAGATAACAATTATTTCTTGAAATGTTCTAGTTACAATATAACCAACCAAAGGCCTTATCGTTGAAGTTCCCCTGGTCAATGAAATCAATTTCGACTCTGAACTTTACAGCCCACACTCTCCACTCCCTAGGGAGCATTCCAACCAGGCGCCATATACACTGTATTGGCGCACACAAAAGTTATGCTATAGTAATTACATTCAAGTTGACGTATGCATCCGATCGGGTACCCATCCGTCACCTGTGTGGAGAGGAGCAATATAGATAAAGTGCTTTGCATAATGACATAATGCCGCCATGACTGTGCCGGGGTACTAATTTCCAGTCATGTTATTTAAACACCCGACTACAACACCATATGACATTATGTTATAAATGTCATAGACTAGTGGATACGTCACCAGACTGTCAATCACATGATTCAAGGTTCGAGTCCCGCCGCGGTACTAATGTCATTTAGCAAGACATTTATCTACATTTTCTATTCTCCACCGAGGTGATGGTAAATTTCCAAATCTTCGAAAGCCAAAGCGCCTTATCAGAGTGGCTCGGCTCATGCCAGGGAAATGACAGTGTAACGCTTAGAAACGTAAGTATTAGGTGCTATATAAATGTTTGTATTGATTACTATTTGTATTCCACTTTCTTCTGCACTTTCAGGGCTGGCACGAAACTCATTTGACGGAGCCTTGACGACTATCCACGCGGCTGTGAACCCGCAGTACGATGGTAAAACTGCGCTCTATCTCGAAAATTCAAAACCAACCAGTCTCCACAATCCATCAGCCACGTGAGTTTTAATTTGTAGGTCCCAAAACGGAACCCTGAGGAACACCACATGTTATTACCTGCGTTAATGAGCTATGTCCATTATAATTCACAAACTGAAATCTACTACAAAGATAATCTTTAAACCACTGAAGAGGCAGGCCCCTTATTCCACAATGTTCTAATTTCCAGCCAATATTGACCAATTGTATCAAAAGCTTTCTGGAAATCTAGGAATACAACTAGTGTTACACTGCCATTATCCAGTGATTCAAGCACATCTCGAGAATTCAAAACTAACCAGGGGCCCGTTTCATAAAACTATTTATCTATAACAAATGCTAAATTTATATGACAAATTTGCTTCCAGCCAATCACATGCCATGATTTCAGTAGCTTATAACAGTAGCTTATAACAGTAGCTTGTAACTTGTTATTGATGTCAAGTTTTATGAAACAGGGCCCAGTCTCCACAATCCTTTGTCCACGTGAGTTTTATTTTCTAGCTTCCACCCTTTTTTACAGAACAGTCTAAATAATGCTTTTAACTTTTTTTTCTTAACCAATAGCGGTATAGATTCGTTAAGTGACGTGTTTTTTAACATTAAAAAAAAAAAATCCAGAATGATCTGCATTGCAAATTGTAGATTAACAGAAAGCCCAAATTTCATTTTGAGTCCATTTCTGTAAATTTACCAATTAATTTAAATTGCTAATATTTACTTTGGCTTTTTTTAATATTTTTATGTTAACAATATATGTTTGTTGCTACAATTAGTCTTACACATATTTATAATTTATGGCGTTTGCATATAATTAATGGCATGTAATTTTCTCTTTATGATCACCATACTTAGAGACAAAGACAAGCAACAATTCCTGTGGAAATATTCGCTTGAATGCTTGAAGGATTACGTCACTGAAGATACCCTTAAAGAACTGACGTCACACTGATGCAACAATGGGCAAAATGATTCACACAACTCGTTCGCATTTAATACATTATCAACTTTGACAGAGTATACGTTATATGTTGTCAATTGTTTATTTAACTTACATTCATGTACTTGATAAATGTTAATCCATGTTCCAAAAATAGATGACACATTTCTTTTCCATATATGATGAAGATAATCTTTTAAGTTAATTATTCCGATGCCGTTTATTCCTAGAATTGACATACTGATCATAATAGAGATGGTCTTAGGTTTAATCAATGTTAATTTCAATTCAATTCAATTCAATTCAATTTCGGTTTATTAATATCAACATATTCAATGTACAATGCAGTAGTTCAGGGGCCAATAATGCAATGTTTACATAAATTGTGCATACAAACAGGAATGATCATATAAATGTACAATAAAATGATAACAAATAAATTTGTTCATACCTCAAGTTACAAACATATATAAATAAATGATAAAAGATGGATGAACAACCTATAACAGTAACTTGAAATGTTATTGCAAGTAAACATAAACTTTAAATAAAAAAAACAAAAAAAACAATGTATATATATATATATAGAGAGAGAGAGGGAATTATTATATTGCAATTGTTAAAATTAAATCCATAGACTGAAACAAGTATACATGCAGGTGTGTCTGTTATGTGATAGGTTAGGTCAAATTATATTGAAATGAATTATTGCATTAAAAATATATCATTAAAGCATTTACGTGTTTATCAGCGATAGTTTTCGAGCAGAGAACTATCGATCTGAATGTTGTCGTTTTTATTATATAATTAACATGTCGTTTTCGGTACTTTAAAGGTAGACTTGAGTTCTGTTAAATATAGAAAGCAAATTTTTACACAATCCAACGAAACTTACACTGAATGATCAACATTATAAATAAATGACATGTGCCAATTTTGGTAGACAATGTAAAGTGGCTGAGTAATGAGCATATAAAGATAAGGAAATCTGGATAAGTAGGCACAACACTATGTGCTTTACACAGGTGACTTTTTTGCAAATGGGAGTTGTGGTTTTTAGCGAAGATGATGCCTAGTAAGTTTTCGTGCGCATGCTGTTATTTCACTGGCTCAAACAACCAATCTACTATATTTCCTTATATTCTTCTCGTGAAGAAGACCATGACACTAAATATAACTGATACTACCTGCATAATGATACAACAGTAACATAAATCATAACGTTTAATCCTGATAATAATAATTCAACTCCATAAGTGGTATTCTCGAAAGCGGACTAACTTTAGTCCATGGTTTAATCCACTGACTAAGTATGGAATGCCAAGTGTCCATATGAATACATTTTTGAATAATTGTATATGTCCCTAAATTACTATGATTACATAATTATATCATAGTTATATGGTTGTTTATTAATTATGTAATTACATTTTATTTCAATTTAGTGACAGATTAAACTATTCAAAAATATTTTCATATGGACACTTGGCATTCCATACTTAGTGCTACCAACAGTGAGTGCCTGTACAATTTTTTGTCCGAAGACAATCTATACTTTTGTGGGTGCTTTTGAGAAATGCATGGAATACATGTATTTGGTCTATATCCACTATCACAACAAAAATCTACAGATCTACAAAACGTACCTAAATGGCTTGATGGTATGGATGAAACCCATGGAAATTATAACGAAAGGACTTAGGAATCCGTCAGACTGAGTATGATACGTGCATAAGCAGCATCAACAAAATGGAAAATGTCTAGAAGGGAACTACACATTTGTAAGGGCTTGTTTTAATATGTATATAATCAAATAAGAATGATTTCAATAATTTAATTGGCTGTCCATTTTAATAAAGATTATCAGCTGGTGTTTGTTGGGTTTCATTTTCCTTCAAGAAAACTTTATTCAGTGAATCAAAATGTACTGATAACCTAAATGGTGCCTTGTGTGTCTCCATTGCATTTAGGCAGCCTTGATTTTTTTGTGCAGCGGTTCTTTCATTGTATTATCATCAGATTATATGAACACAAGATAGCCTGCTTAAGGTTGTTGAAAGATAAAGAGAAAAGAACAACAATATTATAATCAATCATACTAAGACAATGAATATGTATGGATTTGCAGTGTGCAATGATAAAATATATTAAAATATCTTGTTCTTTAAGGCATACATGCTGGCTCAATGTATATGTTCCTGGTATAAAACAAAAAGCGCCAAAGGAGAATTTTGCAGGGGAAATGAGTACAAGTGAAAAGAGGAAAGTAAAGAGAACGAGAGAAATGACAGAATGAGATAGAGAGCAGATGAAGAAGACAAGATGACGACTTGTTAAAACTCGGCAAGTGGACTTGTATGGGACAAGAAGACAAGATTTGTAGGGGTGTACATGTACCTGCTTTTTTGGTCGATAACTTCAATTAACATGGCAGCCTGCAACGGTAAGTCACCCACGAGATTTCCAGCTTGAGTTTGATATGTAATTTGCCATATTTCGCAATTTATCGTAGAAACGATTTCATGTCTCATTTTGTATATCATTACATCATCGTAATTACCTTGGAGTTCAAAATGCGAATATGCATATAAGAGTTGTTGAAACTCGGCAAGTGAACTTGTATGGGACAAGATGACAAGATGACGAGTTGTTGAAGCTCGGCAAGTCCGCTTGTTTGGGACAAGAAGACAAGATGGCGAGTTGTTGGAATTAGATGGGTCAACTGCTAGAAATACGTGACGTGGAAATTATTACGCTGATATATACAAAGTCAATATTAGGACAACCACTCGCCATCTTGTCTTTTTGTCCCAAACAAGCGGACTTGCCGAGTTTCAACAACTCGTCATCTTGTCTAGTCGACTTAACGAGTTTCAACAGTTTATGTAATTCAAATCAAAAGGAGCCTCCCACGTGGTACAGTATTTAGGCTTAGGCGGATTTTTATTAAAAAATATTTTCATCAAACGTAATACACATGGGTGTTGACCCACCGAATGCCCCTCAATTGGAAGAATTACTGAAGATAATGCTGATCGGTAAGAATTGATGGTAGAATAAGCTTTGCCAGAGGAGTGTTCGCTTGCAAGAAAATTAATGACATCAACTATAGTAGTAGTCCAGAATCTGGCCTATTTAATAATTTGATCTCCACCACACAAATGTTACCCCCCCCCCCTACTCATTTGCTACCGGCCAATGATGGCGTGATCATTAAATTAGGACGCCCGCTAGGCTGGTGAGCATAATTATGAGTTTGTTGATAACGCCACCTTCTACGGATTGAATCAAGTGTGAAGGGAATTATAAAGGACCGGGCAGATTCTGGACTAATATAGTAGGTGAGCACGAATCAATATTTTGTTTACCACACCAATTATACTTTTGTTTCCTGCGGTTTCATATTGTTTAGGGGTTTTTTGTCGCCAGGGCAGGGCGCGTAGGTTGGAAGCTGACTTAGGGTGCGTTTATGCTTAACTTTGAAGGCAGTATGAGCGATCCAAAACGCACCTTTTTGTAAGTTTACGATCGGCGATTACGATCGCCGTTTTTCGGTGATTCTACAAAAATAAGAAAGGACGCAATCGTGTTTTGAACTAAACGCGTAACAAATGCCTCATTCTGGCCAGAAAAAGTTGAGCATAAACGTACCCTCTGAAATGCCTGCATTCCATCGTCGACTGAGACAATCCGAACGGCCGGATGCAAGTTGGGTGTCGGGTGATTGTTGGGGCATAGACAGCCTACCGGTAGAAGCAGGGGCGGGGCGATTGATATGTGAAGAAGAGTTGGAAACCAAGGCTGCGTCCTCAATATGCTGACTCATATCAAAATAGGCAATTTATATGCTAAGTAATTATAGATGGAGATACAAATTATAGGAATTTACTATAAAGGCTTTAAAAGAACATATGTTACACAAGGAAATGTGAGATAAAGTAATATTCTAAAGGTTAGAATATGTAAATATTTAATTATGAATTTAAAATTAATTTACCATATGTTTCTTCATAGTATTCGTTGTAAAGGGTAGAACAATTTGATCAAAATTTTTGAACTAGATCAACGTACTATAAGTCGACGGTCTCCAATTGCATTGAGATCAGCTTGAGAGAGGAACAACTACAGACATCGATAATTTCCTTAGATCTGACAACACCTAGAGGTAAGTTCTTCCATTGGGAGTATATGCCCGCTCTATTATAGAAAGCGTTTTGCACCGTTACAAAAATTAGATTTTGGAAAACGAGTAAAACTATATGCAGTTCAGATCTGTATGTTGTAATGCTGAATGATGTATCATTCAAAGGCAGTTATGGTGCAGAAGTGTTTCAGAGAGTTCTTGGATGGAATTCATACCACAAAAAAACTAAAAAACATCAACAACGATAAAGAACAATACGAATCTTAGAGAATCAATAATAAAAACTCAAATTAACAAGCTTTATCTTTTTATCATAATTTTAATTTAAATGTCTTGAAATTGAACACGTTTATAGTTTGGCATTAGTCAAGTTAGTCGAGTATGATGATTGAACTATATAAAAATACACTGTTGGTCATAAAGGTGGAACAATTTTTATTGCATAATACTTTGCGGGTGTTTGTTTTGCGTGACTGCTAAAGCATGTGTGTGTTACTATGCTTATCAGCTATTATCGGGAATCTACGTCCTTAAGTCATAACTGACAGTAATGTGGATTAATGCCTCACAAAAGGGCACTGGTATAGCACATCGACATGGTTTTGATCCTGGGGCCTCACAGTTACGAGGCCATAGCTTTGCCACTATATCATGACTGTACGCGGCGGGGGCTATGGTAAAAGGGGCAGCCCCACTGTATAACAACAGTATTTAAAGCAATTTGCTTTCCTATTTACACAATATCTTTGCAATAAATCGTATTAAATAAATCAATCGTGAGAATCTTCCAGAGATCTTCCAGTATATAAATCGAATAGTTAACATCATTTCATCATTATTCAAATACAGCCACAGTACTTTGAATCGAGCTTCCAAGTCTAGTGTAATTGTAAGTATAATATGATTTTGATAATTCTTCAGTGCTTTTTCTGGCAACATTCATTTAGGAAACGGATTTTAATTTTAAATCATGTTCTGACAGCGAGGTATCTGGACATCGGGGGAGGTGCACGTTTCTTTTTAAAATATTTTCTTTTTGTAATTTGTAATTTTTGGATGATTCTTATTTCGAATAATAACGCTGGTGTTCAAGTACTTTATAGGTAGGCCTATTTGCGGGTAAGCGAAGCGAGTGAACACAATTTAAGGCCTCGTTTCCTAATGATTTACAGTTTAAGACAGATACATTTGGTAGCTATTTTGATCTGTATCTTGAAGATATTTCAGATTTATTTATATTCATAGGATGTATTTATAAAAAAGAAACTCATTGTTTCTGTATAAATGAAGTCGTGAACACAGTTTGTAATTTTCTACAAGTCATGTTTAAAGTTCAGAAAACATCGATAGACATGATCGCATTCTGACCGTGCAGAAATAGTTCAAGTTGTCCATACTTTTTTTGTTTTTCTTTTTTGTTTGTTGAAATTAATCTTTATTCAGATAACATCACGGATAACATCATACATATATATGCTACTATGCTTATCAACTAGGGGACCTACGCCCTTAAGTAATAAATGACAGTAATGAGGAGTAATGCCCCACAAAAGGGCACTAATATAGCACATCGACGTGGTTTTGATCCTGGGGCCTCACAGTTACGAGGTCTTTGCTTTGTCACTGAACCAGGACTGTACGCAGCGGTGGCTAGGGTAGGGGGCAGTTTCCATAAATAAAAAAACAAAGAAAATGCAATAAATTGTCAATAATTTATTGCATTTTACCCCAGTCCCCAACATAAACAAATCCTCTGTGTGCCCATGCCTTGAGCCATAATGCATGGCCGTCCAGAGGATTTTTTTTGCATTTTCCTTGTTTTTTTAATTTATGGAAACTTCCCCTACCCTAGCCCCCGCTGTGTACAGTCATGGTTCAGTGACAAAGCAATGGCCTCGTAACTGTGAGGCCCCATGGTCAAAACCGTGTCGATGTGTTATATTAGTGCCCTTTTGTGGGGCATTAATCCTCATTACTGTAATTTATGACTTAAGGGCGTAGGTCCCCTAGTTGATAAGCATAGTAGCATACACATGCTCTAGCAGTCACGCAAAACACACATTGTCATATTATTATTTAATAACATCTGAGAATGTATGCTATTATCTAGATCTATTAGGAATAAATTATTTTTAAAATAATTCCATGAATTGGGGTAAAACAAAAATATTCCAAGTATAGGAGCCACAGTGTACTTGATCTTCATTTATAATATCTGGTAACACATTTTATAATCTTTTGGTCAAAACCACCACTAATATCTTGTAGTCTATATTTAAACGAGTTATTGGTCTCCTATTTTCAAGTTCTTGTTTATCTCCACCTTTAAACAATGAAGTAATAACGCCTTTCCTTTGTGAATAACTTAAATGTCCTTTCTCAAAAGCCTCGTTCAAACTATGAAGAACCAGATCATTTACTTCTGACCAAAATTCTTTATGAAATTCTACGCTTAAACCGTCGAACCCTGGTGCTTTATTAGGTTTCATACTTGTTATCGCTTCAGTAATTTCTTTCATTGTAACGAGGCCTCAGCATGCATCTTCCTCGTGACTATTTAGACGTGGTATTTCTACTTCTGTCATGTATGAATCTACTAATTCTTCATTACACTCATTTGACCTATAGAGTCTTGAGTAAAACTTCTCAATAAACTTTAAGATTTTGTCCTTGTCGTACCCCAACTTCCCCCCAATCCTTAGACAAGAGATGGATCGTTTTGCACAGTTTCTTGTATCTAAACCTAAAACGTATTTTGAATTACTTTCCCCTTTTTCAAACTGAGTTACCCTTGCTCTAACTCTAGCACTATCACATAAATATTTGTAATACACATTTAACTCCATGTTTATACTAGTCAACTCTTCTTCTATAAATATTGACATGCCTTATAAGATTTCAGTATACACACGGCTTATTCTTGATGAAGTTGTATATAATATTATATAATGAAGAAGAAGAAAAAAATATCCCTTGTTTGTTCCTCATACAGAAACAATCATGAAGACAGCCGTACTTGTCCTTATGGTGTTGGGCTTGACATGCCTTGCAATCAACACAGTGGTAGCTCAAGGCGACGACTGCTCCAGGTCCAGCTCCAGTTCTGAAGAGGGAGACTGCGACGGCGTCAGCTCCAGCGAGTCCGTCTCAAGTTCTGAGGAGGAAGACAACGACAGTGTTGATGAGGAAGACATCGACAGCTCCAGCGAGTCCGACTCAGGTTCTGATGAGGACGACATCGACAGCGATTCCGACTCAAGTTCTGAATCGGCTAAAGACATCATCGTAGCCTAAATTCAACATGTGCCCCGTTTTCTTCCCAATCTATTTCTCGACTGAATGAAAAAATTCAATGTGCAATATATAGACCTTCACTTTTGAACCCAGATTTCGGTTTAAAACATAAACATGGTCATCTAACTTCTTTTAAATTTGATTTAACGGCCAATCAAAAACCCGGACTAGTAATGCTGTTCACAATTTTCAAGTGTTAGGACTAAAATGAGTGGGAATTTTGAAATACAAGGAGCATGAAAGCTAAGGTGTCGCTAGACCTTTTTCAGGGGGAGGGGGGGGGGGGGGGGGGGAGGGGGGATGTAGAGGCCACCATTTACCGACAAAACTAGCCACCAATTACCGACAAATATATTAATGCCAATGTCCCAATGTCTACAAACTTTGAGAAAATACAAGTTTTATAGCAAGCGAGTAGCTAGGATTTTATTTTAGGGGGCGGTAGTAAGCACGCAAACCGTGCGAATTATTTACAGGGGGTGGGTGCAGGAAATCGCGGAAGCTTTGACGTCTCATTAAATTATTCGAGAAAGAAGACGATTCGTTGTACGGTTCTCGACTCTTAATTCTTGTCTGAATTCATGAATTCACCCCCCCCCCCACTTTTCGAGCGAAGCGGGGGAGCTTTGAGGTTTTCACCTCCGTTTTTTTTTTCTTCTTTTCTTTGCTCTCCTTCATTTCATTTCATTTCAAAGACTTTATTTTCTGCAATCAAACAAATCAATAATTATACAACAAATATGGATAATTATATAAAACATAAGGTATGCAAACAATATACAAAATATAGAAACAAATGTATAATACATGAGTAAGAGTAAATGTATACGTTGGGCCATTGCGTGTATAAAGAAAGAAAGCAGAAGGTCCTTGCTTTCCTTCCTCTTATATCTTTTTCTTTCTTCTCTTTTTTTTCTTCTTTTCCTTTCTTTCCTTTCTTTTCCTTTTACCGACAATATACAGACAGGTGGAGGTGTGTGGGAAGGGGGGGGGGGGGCGGTGCGACGCCCCTGCCTGAGAGAATATGTGAACAAAAATGAATGAAGAATTGATCTAGTTCGCAACGAAAATATAAGTCTGATTTTTCAATTTGGCGGAACACGATTTTCTGACATCGGGGAGGTGTACTTTAGCCTTTTAATTCATTTGTAGTATTCAAATTAGCACTTTGTGCACTTAACGGGATAGTTGAGTTCTGTAATCAGACCGCAAATGCTCTCAAAGTGCATGGTTATTGCTCTTCTTCTTATCTATGACATTTCTAGTGCCCTTTTAGAATCTAAAATTGCTATGAAGGTAATTTTAGACCCCAATATGTATGAAATTTAGCCAGTACGAGCATACCAATTCAGCTCCACATTAACAAAAACACGGTGACCGTTAGTTAATTATTTAATTAAGAATAACAACAAGTGGGCTGGCTGGTTGTGCGTAATATAAGCAACACGAAAATGCCAACAAAAAAACCAAACTTCGGCATTGGCTGGAATACGACGTAAAAGGCGTTATTTCGTTTTTATAAACGTTTTTTTTCTTCAAATTTTTCAAAATCTCTAATATTTGTGGTGGTACACAAATATTAGCAATCGTTATATTTTAGCCGTGTCTGAACCGATTTTGATCAAACAAAGATGATTTTGTCATTTAAATATTATGTTCTTTCAAATTTGACACTCAGTTTTTCATTATCTCACAAAAAATATTTTGTGTAGCGCCCTCTGCAACAGAACTCAACAATCGCTTTAACTTGATGGTCAATATACATTTCTCGTTTATTAAACACATTTTTCATAGCTCATTCTTTTTCTTTCAAGATTTTGTTCATGTGTTTTTCATCATATTTAATTTTCTTGCATTATACACTAATATACTTATTAGATTTATCTGATATTCATCAGTATTTGGGTTTGATTGTTAAGAAGAGAAAAATACGACTTGCATCTACGGACTTAATGGTCTCAATATGTGTGTAAATTTTCATGTAAGGATTTTGTTTGTCTTGTGTTTCATCATAAATTTATATTATTTCATTATGGAGGAAGGGTACAATATTGTGACTGTGGTAGGGACTAGAGTCACACAATTTGAGCATGATTCATTATTTAGCCAAGTCTTGAGCCATCGATCCTTTCTTGAATAAACATATTTCGAATACGAATGACAGGTATTAACGCCTCGACATGTGATGATTCATTTGAATGCTCGTTGAGCAGTTTGTAAATTAAATGACATTTAGTCTTTGAAACCCTTCGACCAAAATCATGAATGAAATACAAAAACTGGGAAATTAAATGATAATTGGCATGGCAATGCCGATCTGCGCTTACTTAAATGCAAAATAAATGTATTCGAATGACAAACTGCGAATTTCGCCGGGAAATCCTATGTTAGTAGTAACTGAATTATACTGTCGAGATGAGTAAAAAGGGCACAATGGCAAAGAGGAGAAATAAAACAATGCATAACTGAAAACGATAGTAGGAATCAGAAAGTACTTTATGTGAAAAGATGAATGTTGGACAAAATCCCATTGGATGGCGGATGAAGAGGAAGAACGGAGTTGAGAAAAAAGAACAACCGCTGCAGGGATAATGAATGTGGGTGTATGTGTTGTAGAGAGGCAGAGAGATAGAGAGAGAGAGAGAGAGGGGGGGGGGGAGAGAGAGAGAGAGAGAGAGAGAGAATAAGAGAGAGAGAGAGAGAGAGAGAGAGAGGAGGGAGGGTGATTTAAAGGCATATTGTTTGTTTGTCTGATTTTATTTCTAAATTTAAAACATGATACAATTAATATACTAACTAGGTACATCATTATTATCAACACAATTCAAAATATAATCATATATCATAATATAAATCAATTGAATAATTATACCTCTAAAAACACATACATGAAGTTGACAAATCATATAAAAATTGAAAAATGCAGGAGATAATCGTTGTCCTTGGATTGTAAATCATCATTATTTTGTCATTTTTGTATCTCCACAAAGAAAAGAAAGGAAAACAATTGAAAAAAGACAAAGAGAGAAGAAATGGCGAAAGAAAGAAGGATGGATGAAAGAAGGAAAAATAGGAAGCCATGGTAGAAAAAAATAATAAGCATTAAAAGAAGAAGAGGAAGAAAATATTACGCGCCTTTCTCGGAATTCTGTGACAGGAAGAAAAAAAAGGATTTGTCACATTTTCAGATACTAGTTGTTGTTATCTGGTAGAAAACATTTTCTGACAATCATGTGAACAAAACAAAAATCAGGGTCTTATCTCATTGAGCGGCGAATGCTTACGAACGTTGCGATTTTTAGATTCGCCAACTTTTCTGACGAATGTTGGCGAAAATCGGGGTTCGCCTTTGCGACAGTTAGCGACTTTTAGCGATGTTTAGCGGCAATCAGCAACATTTGAGCGAATGCTTGCGAAAGGCAGTTGGCGATTATTAGCGACTGTAAGTAAATGTTAGCGACAGTTTTTGCGAAGATTAGCAACTATTTGCGAATGTTTGGGACATTTTGCTAACTTCCGGGGCTAACTCCT